>JAECUM010025198.1:0-24091 GCA_016617855.1 Megalonaias nervosa | reverse complement strand
AGAATAACGGTTTGGGCAGATGATGTGATGACATTTATTGACAATATGGTTGATATTTTATTTGATAACGATGTTGCTAAAGCTAAACAAAATTAAACATCTACTGTTGTAACCCATATTTTATTATAATCTTTTTCATACCTGCTAGCTCTCATTGGTAGAATATCAGTTAACATGCTGTCAATAATACGGAACTCGCGTATTAAATCGTCCATATCATATTTTATACCCCTCAAATAAGATCGTATCTGATCAAGTAATTTTTTATAGGTGATACTTGCTGTTTTGCAAGCATTTTTTTTAGTCGCATGACGAGGTTCAATTTTTTTTTACACGCTGTTGCAAGAGAAACACCGACACCAGATATTATTAACAAAAACGGATTTAATGATGCGCCACTTGAAATTATACCAGAGCTAGTCATTAACAACGGTAAATATGATATCACTCGAAGTATTTTGGTATAGTATTTGCAACATTTTTTTACGCACCAAAATTTTTTATGATAATATCTGTAATATTGCATTAGAGCGCCCACATCTTGTTTTGGAATGTTTTCTGAAATATGATTAAAATCAACTATATTATTTTCCCATTATATAATATTTGTTTACAGATTTTATACAATAGTGCCAGTCTCTGGGTTTGATTTATTATAATTAACTTAATTGTGGTGTTTCAGCTACGAATTCCAGACACCACCAGTAAGACACTTCGATTATTTTTTTTATCAGCTACCAGCATAAACGTTTCTTCAGTATCTTTATTTAACACTACTGATACAGGTCCAGAAAAAACATCGCTTGAATGACGCCATAGAAATGTGGTAAATATACTAAATTTTGCACTGCTAAATATGGACAACCTATATAAACCAGTGACTTCCGCAGTATGTTTGATAGTGTTATTTTGCGGTGTCCATATTGCTGATCCTGATGCTACTGTGTATACCATATTGACGATCTTCTTGTGAGGAATTTTAGTAAGTAACTCTGTTACTAGATTAGTTTTTTCGATGATATTAGGAATTTGGTTAATAATATCGTTTAGTTTTATGTTAATGTCAGCAAGTTTAATATCTACAACCGCTGGACTTCCAAAAAATTCATTAATAGATTTGTTTATATTTCTACGAAAATTCAGGAACGTTTGTACGTGATTAGAAAAATTAGTATTTAGTGTAGTCATTCCATCATTGACTATTGTTATTGCTGTTACTTGATCCCTAGCGATCTTAATGTTGCTATCGTCGACGTATTTCTTTGTTGCTGCGTCAAAATCTGTTTCTGGTGTTCTGAGATTATTAATACCATTATTATTCATGTTGAGAAATGCGCGCATTATACCACCACGTACTAACACATACTTAGATTCTTGATCATCGACGTATTTTTTTGTTGTTGCGTCTGATTCTGCAGCTGGGTCTCCAAGGTATGTAATTTTTTCCCTGACATATTGATATTACCTGTAACTGTCCCACCTATTTTATCAAGTTTGTTATCATCAACATACTTTAACTGCAAATAGCTTACCGCTTGAGTTTGATTTAAGTTTGCTGGTGGATACCTGGTCTCCAAATTTATAATTTTTTTTTTCTGACATATCTAAGTTGCCGCTTAAAGTTCCACCAAATTTGTCTAGTTTATTATTGTCGACTAATTTAAGTTGTGCATAACTAACGGCTTGTGTATTAACAACATTTATTGGTGGATAATCTGTTTCAAACTCTAATACTCGTTGATTTGACATAAACAAGTTTCCCGTCATTGTGTCGCCGGATTTTTTTAGATAGCCTGATAAATCAACCTTACCGTCTGTTGTACTTTCAGCTGATGAATCTCCTACTAATGTTCCAAATTTTGAATAAAAACTCATTATTTATTTATCGTTTGACAAAATTATATAGCATAAAATTATATAACAATAATGGCAAAATCATCGATATTAAATTTTGATACAGAACGTTTGGTGAAACATAAATATAACAATGAACTTCCAGATTGTCATTATCTTATCGTTGGGAGAACCGGATCGGGAGAAACAAACTTACTTATGAACTTAATTCTCGGAGATAGTTTTAACTATGATCGCGTTTATATTTACACGATTAACCCGCAGCAGGATAAGTACGATCTACTTAACAATTATAATGACAAACTTCGCGATGATCTTGAAGCTGGCGAAGATTTTTTTATTATCAAACAACCAGAAGAACTTATTCCAGTTAATCAACTTGATTCGTCCGAACATAAGATAGTTGTTTTTGATGATATTCCGCTAAACAATGAAGAAATGAATAAAATCAGATCGTATTTTTCACTGTTGCGAAATAAGAAATGTAATTCTATTTATCTCGCTCAGGGTTTTTATAATGTTGATAGATTTATTAGACGAAATACTGGTTGTTTTATATTATTTCCAGGACTTGACAATGTCGATGTTAGAAATATCGCGAACGAGTAATGTGGTGATGTAACAAAAGAAAAAATTTATTGAACTATATCATCAAGCAACGGCAAATAAATACGACTTTTTTTTGTTTGATAAATTAACAAATGATACGAGTAAAATGTTTCTATGTTGTATTGAAAAATATCTACAGAAATTTTTATACAAAATAGTATATAATTAATGGAAAGACAAGCAAAGTACAGAAAACATATAGAAAATCTAAAAAAAAACTTGCGCAATCTCAAGCAAAATTTAAACAACAAGTACAGCATGCACGACGTGGCCAAGTGATCGCAGCAAAAACAACAGCCGCCGCTCTCAAGCCAGTTACTGAAGCTTTACTTGGAAAACAACCTGAAACTAAACCATTATCAGAAGAAGAACTTAAGCAACTACAGGAAAAAGGTTTACTCGGACTAATTAAAGAACAACAAGAAGAAACTGTTGGAAGAATTGCTGAGATATCTGAAGAAGAAAAAAGAAAATTAGCTGAGGCACTTGTAGCAAATATCGCTGATCCGGTTGCAAGACAAACTGAACTAGATCTGCTAATAAATGATCCACTAGCGTTTCAACGAAGATTAACAAATTTAACCACAACGGAGATTAAAAATATTTTAACAAATTTATCAGAAAAATTAAAAGATATTGAAAAGGAGCAAGAAAGAGTTGGCCAGTTAACGGTAAAGTTTATGGAAATTGAAGATCAAAAACGATGGTATATAAAACAAGCAAATAATGAGATAACAAATGATGAATATGATGAAATGTTAGAGAAAGAAAATATAAAAAATCTTGATAATATAAGTAAATGGAGTGATGAAGAATTTAACACATTAATTAATAAATTAACTGTAATAATGAACAACGGTGCTACTGCTAGAAATGAGTTAAACATAGTTACAGAAGGGATAGATATGCTTCCACTTTATGATAAAATGAGATATGGTGTTATTGTTGTAGTAATTGTAAAAACAGCACAAAACAGTAGAACAAAACCTTTTGGTAAGGGGTGGAATTTTAAAAGAAAATTTGAATTATTCGATAAAAGTCGTATAGAAAAATATAGAGAAAAAAAGGAACTGGAGTTAGAATATTTTCATCAGTTACTGAAATGATAGGCAGATTAATGCTATTGATATCATCAAAGGAAGCTGGAAATGTTGGTGCTGAAATTGACAATGAAATTATTGATATACTTGATAATTTGAGATCGAAAAATTTATTAACATCTGCGGAATACGAAAATTTACACCTTGATTTGATATAAATCAAGGCGATTTGATATCAAATCAAGGCGACTTAATCGCGGCGATTTAATTTTATAAAAATATAATAATAAATGTCAGCAACATTATTACTAGACTCTAGCCAATCTGATAAAGATAGCGCAAATTTTTCAGTAAAGTATATTCCGCCAATAGAACTAGATCGTGAAAAACGATATGAAATTGGACTAATTTCCTGTACTTGTTGGAATGCTATGGCTAATGTAAAAACTGGAGTAAACGATGAAATTGGATTTAATTTTCCTAATACAGATCCAAATATTCCACTGCATGAGATACCTAAAGCAGTTAAAATTCCACAAGGAGCTTACAACATAACTGATCTAAATAAAGCAATAAAAGATCTTATGACAAAAAATGGAGGTAACCCTGATAATTTTGAGCTTACACCAAATTATAATACGTTACGCGCTAGAAAGACAATAAAAAATACGTTAGTTTATCTCATGCAAAGAAGTATTGCACCACTGATAGGATTTAAAGTTGGTGTATATAAAAATAATTATAAAGACGATATAAATGCTGCATATGACGGTGATTATCCAGTAAATATAACTGAAGTAAACACAATATTGGTAAATTGCTCTATTGCATCTGGATCTTATTCAGCTAAAGGCAGTAAAGGACAAACGATATACAGTTTTTCACCAGACGTTCCACCTGGCTATCTTATGCAAATTATTCCGCGTCATATTATTTATTATCCGCTAAATGTTGAAAGCCAAATAACAGAAGTAAATATGCAGTTGACAGATCAGTCTGGAAGACAATTAGATTTTAATAATGAAGTTGTTACTTATTATTTACACCTACGCGTTGCGTAGGTGCGAGCAATAGTAAACATATTTTCTGAAAGATTTGACAACAAAATTATACAAACTCAGATATAATGAAACAGAAAAAAGTTTATAGAAGAAAAATAGTAGGAGGATTTTTGGGAAATATATTTGCTAAAATTATAAAAAATATTCCAGAAATAGCTCATAAAGTTGCACCAATTGCACTTGACACATCAAAAGCTTTTGCAACTGGAGCTGCATCTGCTGCTGGAACTGCCGTGGGGCAAAAAATAGCTGATAAAATAAAAGGCGATCCACAACGTGGTATACCGACAATCAAACAAGTTATTTCAGAAATCGCACCAACAAAAGAAACTCAACGCGCAATGATAACAACAACCAAAAAACTTTTATCGCCACGAGGAGAACAAATTATACAAAAATTAATATCTAAAGTAACAGCGCCGCAATAACTTCGCTATCATTGATGACAAAATTTTGTATAACCTAATAAATAAAAAAATGTCTGTTAAAAATTATCTCGATTTAGCAGAAATTTATGACACAGACGACACAGTAACAGAATTCGAATACGTTGAATATCTCGATGAAAATTCTAACGAACCTAATAAGGCTGGCCAAAGAACATTTAATACTAGAGACGAGGACGTATTTCTACTGCCTCATAAAGCAATGTTGGAAGTTCGAGGCCAGATTATGACAGTGGCTGTTACACCTGCCACAATTGCAGCTGGAGTAGAAGTAGCTCTTATAAATAACGGTTGGTGTTTATTTAAAAGTGCTAAATATCAGCTGGTCAATCAATCTATCGAAGATATTTCAATTAACTTACAAGTTGCAAGTACAATCTTAAATATTATTTCATTTTCTGACGATTACTCCAGATCAACTGCAACTAATATGATGTGGTTTAAAGATACTGGAGCTGGTATAATATTTCCTGCGATAAATGAATTTATTTTAAGAACAGCAGTTGCAGCTGGAGCTGATGCTGCCGCAAGTGCCGTAAATGTAAGAAATTTTCTTATTGCTAATGCTGGCTATTTTGGTATAGCCCCACCAGCTGCAGCCGCTAATGCAGACGATACAAGAGTCTCACTTATTGCTGCTTGCAATAATCTTGGTATAGCACCACCAGATGCGGCTGCTGACGGTACTGCAATGTTAAATTTAGTTAATAACGCAATTAACTTAAGAAATAGACGTTACAATGAGGGTTATGCTAAGAGAAAGGCGCTTTCAGCAGGATCACGTCAAATTACAATGATGCTGCCACTAAGTACAATATTTGGCTTTTGCAGGGATTATAATAAGATATTTCGTGGAGTTAAACATACGCTTATTTTAGATCGATCAGATCAAAATGATTGTTTATTTTGACATGGCGGGGTTGATGTACAATTTGCCATAAACAAACTTGCGCTGTGGATGCCAAGAATAACTCCATCACCAAAATGGCGGAATTAAATAATATGCTGGAAAAACACACAAACAGAATTTATTTTCAGCAACATAGAATATATCAAACAGCAGTTCCGAATACCACCGACTACACATGGCGAGTCACAACGACACCAAGTGAACAAAAACCACGGCAATTATTTGTTGTATTTCAGCAACAAGCTCGACGTGGAAACCAACAACAAAATAATGCGATATTTGATAGCGCTAATGTTAGACGAATATACGCTAGAATAAATTCAAAACAATATCCGGAGCGAGCGATAGAATGCAATTTTGCAGATGACCCCGATAAAAATGTTACTCGACCTTATATGTACCTGCTCGACGCAGTGCAAAAATATCAAGATGTTGGAGATGGATCTCAGATATCAGTAGAGGAATTTAGTACACTTTATCCGATATTTTATTTTGATGTTAGTAAACATAGCGAGCGAGCTGTAGACAGCACAGCTGATATTGAAATTACTTGGACACTAGAAGCAGCTCCAGCAGCGCAGTTAAACGTGTATGCGTTAGTGATAAGCGATAGATTTGTTACAATTGACTCTGTCGGAGGTAAAATGACAGTCCAAGTATGAAAAACTTTAAGTTTAATCTATAATCGTTATATAAGATGACAAAATATATTGTAAAAGAAATACATTTGACTGATGGTCAAGTTAACAAATTAGCGGCTGCTGTTGCAAAACGGAGGCAGGTTTCATTAAAGGTCAATCCTAACGCCCAAGCACCTGCTTGGGGTACTTTAACAAAATTAATGTTAACCAAAAAACAAGTAAATAAATACGATCGCAAAGAACCTTTTGTTTTAAATTTAAGTGCTGCATAAATAACTGCGATGGCAAAACATGGCGGCTTCTTCGGTCCGGCACTATCTGTAATAGCTAAAACATTACTACCTAAACTTTTGCCAGTGTTAGGTACATTAGGACTAGCAGCAGCGTCTGGAGCAGTATCTGGCGCAACGGAAAAGGCAGTTAAAGGTAGTGGTATTGTCCGCGGCAATGGTATTGTCCGCGGCAGTGGTATAAAGAAAATTTTCGTATGAATATCGATGGTAACAATTTTTTAGTTTAATGTTTCGTATGAATATCGATGGTAACAATTTTTTAGTTTAATGTTTCGTATGAATATCGATGGTAACAACTTTTTAGTTTAATGTTTCGTATGAATATCGATGGTAACAATTTTATGTGATTGATAAATATAATGCCTAAAAGAAAGACAACGACGAAAAGAAAGAGAACGACGAAAAAAAAAAAACACGACAGAGGCGAAAAGGAGGATTTATTCCAATAGCCCCGTTACTAGCTGAATTGGCAGGAAGTCTATTGCCAAATCTGTTAGGAATAGGAAGAGGACTAATGTTGCCAGGAACAAGGAGATAAAATCTGCGTTAAGTAATTTCGATATACTTGACAAACTAAAAAAAGTAAAAAATTTCAGTGGAGTTTATTCCAAAGATGAACTTATGGCAATTCCACCACAAGCGACATCGTGTGTTATAAATATACAGGATTTTAATGACGGATCTGGCACACATTGGGTAGCTGTCTATGATAACAATTATTTTGACTCGTTCGGAAGTCCACCAAGTGACGCAGTAAAAAAATATATGAGTAAAAAGAAAATAATAAATTATTCGTCTAATCAGATTTAACCAGTTGGAACTTCCGCTTGTGGATATTATTGCGTAATGTTCATCAAACAGATGACAAAAAATCCAGATTTTTTAAAGTTTACTTTGCAATTTGATAAAAGACCTTCTCACGCTAATGATGAGATTGCATTTAATTTTTGTAAAGCTACCTAAAGCTTGCAATTAATTTTATCTAAATTACAAATATAACAATGTCGACATGTTGTCTCAAGTGTAAAACTAAAACAGAAAATAAAGACGAAAAAACAGAGAAAACAAAAAATAATAGAATAATGCTGAAAAGTGTTTGTGCAATCTGCGGAAGAAAAAAAAAAGTATGTTTTTATCAAAAACAAGCGGAGCGGGTTACCCTCCTGACGTTGTAAGGGAGATTATTTTAGTAGACGACTGAAACAATATTATCTGAAAAAATCAATAATTATGTTTTCTAACCAATTTTACCTGTGTTTTATGGAAAATGGTTTTAAAAAATCAGTAATATTTCTTATTTTTTGAAGGTCAAACCCCCAGCATTTTTTAATATAAATTTTTTCAATTTTTGATATTTTTCCTTTTTTTGCCTGATTTTTCTTATTTTCTCGTTGATATGTTGTTGCTTTTTGTTTGATTTTGCTCGTTTTTATATGGAAAATATAAAAAATGAAAAAATTTATATTGAAAAATGCTGGGGGTTTGACCTGTAAAAAACGAGAAATTTGACCAAAAAATCGCTAAAAAAAAAGCAGGTAAAATAGTCGAAAAAACGTCAGAATTTGACAAAAAATTTAATTTTTTCAGAAATATTTTCAGATTTATAATAAAATTATTATTTTCTGAAAAATTTGTCAGTTATAAAATAATACTGACATGCAGCTGCGAATGCGATAGAGATTTATGTCTCGAGCAAAATAAAATTGTTACATATTGCCAGAAATGCAAAAACAGAGAAATAATTGGAACAGGTATAGATATACATAAATTAATTGGCAAACTACGGAGACCAAAAGGCGGTTGGACATTGCCAGGCCATAAATATACAGGTCCATGGAATCCTCTTGATGAACAACTTGACGAAAACGATAATCCGCTGCCAGGACAAGAGCCTTACAATCAAGTTGACGCAATAGCAATGCATCATGATATCTGCTATAGAGATATTGAACTTCCAGACAGCGATCAAAATAAACACAGCTGCGATAAAGTAATGTTAGACGAACTTCGTGAAATGAAACCTGTAAATATACGAGAACGTGTTGACCGAAGGCTGGTCCAGGGTTTTATTGGAGCAAAATATAAACTCGGACTCGGAGAGTCTAGACTAGGTAAAAACGAATTATATGATGATCTTGCCGTAGAGCTACACAGACCTAAGAAAAAAAAAGTTTCCGCGACGTAAAGTTGTCGCAAATGCCATTGATGACATCTGGGCGATAGATTTAGTTGATATGTCAAATCTAGCTCAATTTAACGTTGGCGCTGATGGCGCTCCAGAAAGATATCTTTTTAATGTTGTAGATGTTTTTAGCAAATACGCGTTTAATATACCCGTTTCGGATAAAACAGGGAAATCGATGACTGATGCGCTAAAACAAATAATAACAACTACAGAAAGAAAACCAAACAGAATCTGGACTGATCATGGAGCGGAGTTTTTTAATAAAAGTTCGAGCAGTTTTTAGAGCAAAATAACATTAAAAAATATGTTACTCGAAATGAGGGGAAAAGCGTCATCGTCGAGCGATTTAATCGCACACTCAACGAAAAAATTCATAAGTATTTGACAGCTAAAAATACGAATAAATATATTGACAATTTACAGAAAATTGTTGACGAATGTAATAACAGAAAACACCGAACGATTAAAATTTCGCCAAACGACGCGATTTCAAATCCAATATTAGCGAACGAAAACATGTACTGGAGACACAAATTTAAAGTTGGCGATAAAGTTAGAATTTCTTTGACGAAGAAAACATTTGAAAAGGGTTATACTCATAACTGAAGCGAAGAAGTATTTGTTGTTGATAAAGTACTTTTAACAATGCCAGTTACATACTCGCTGAAAGATTTATTAGGTGAGCCTATAACTGGCAGTTTTTATGAGTAAGAACTTCAGAAAACAGAACAAGATGTATTTGTTATTGAAAAAGTTATTAAAAAGCGTGACAACAAAAGTTTAGTCAAATGGCGTGGATATAGCGATAAATTGATAAATTTAATAGTTGGGTACCAACTAAGTCGATTTCATCGACAGAATAATATTATTATAAATTTCCTCATATTTTATTAATACTGACTTACATTTTACTGGTTTACATAAAGAAATTAAATGTAATTTTCTCGCATCATCAACTGGCATTAAATTAAATATTTTAACAAAAATAAAATCGTATTTTATATTTCTTTGTTGTCCAGGTATTTTTACGTTTAAAAAAGGCTTTATAAGTTGCCAAAATATGTGATGCTCGGCAACAGTAAAATTAAATTTTGTTATTTTTTTTAGCAATATGGTACTTAACATCATATCGCCCAGTTGTTGGTCTGCTCAAATGTTTTTTACTAACAACAACATCATCATCTTCATCGTCATAGTTATGCAAAAATTCTTTTTCAGTATAATTAGTAAATCTATCGTTAGTAATATTTTCTAATGTAACATTTGAAACTGAAACAAAATCTCCCGAATATAGCTCAGCCAGTCTCTCAATTAAGTTCATTATTATAATAATCTTTTATCTGATTAATAAATAATATGTTCGGAGAAATAAAATATCATCAGCGAGTTAATATACTAAATAACAAAGAACTAGCTGAGGCAATTCAAGCTTGTTTGTTGGGACATAATTTTTATTTTGTTGATGTTATGATAACATTAGGTGATTCTGACAAATTTTTATTAACAGCAGCGGACAAAATGAAACTTGATACAAATAAAATGATGACATTACGATTTAATCGCGATGATGTCATGGAATTTAGTCATAATTGTCTTTCTCGGAATGATATAGACAATATTATTAGTTATCGTATCTAAAGATAAATCTATCAAATGTCAATATCGACGTTGCTGATTTAGTTACATTATCAGCTACTCTTTTTACTACACGTGTATTAATTTTAAGGTGGTTTGCAGCAGCTGTTATTGATTTAAATTTCATTTCTTCTCCACTTTCAATATTTATTGAAATTATTTGCTTGGTTGGATTTTTGAAATTATTGCCGTCAGAACAAGCTCCACGTCTTGTGTTTTCTTTTGTTGTAACCACATCTAAATTTTCCAAACGATTATCGGTTTTAATTTTATTAATATGGTCGATAACTAAATCATTTGGAATAGCGCCATTTAAAATTTCAAACACAAACCTATGCGACCTATAACAAATTTGGTTAGTTTTTATACCACGTATCATGACTTGTAAATACCCATCTTTATCCAAACTTCCAACAATTTTTTTGGTTTTTTTAATGTCGAATAATTCCCTTATCATTTGCTTCATATAGATCAAATCTTGGATGAGGTTGAAATTCATTTTGTAATCCTAAATTTTCAATATTATCATCAGCAACTGTGCCATTTGCTCTATATACTCGTTGTCCTTCTGGAATATCACCGCAAAACAAAGTATAAATAAAATCTTTTCTAAACATTTCAATTCTTTCTGCATTATCGCCTTTTACTGAAATTAACATGCCAGCTGGCGTTGGTATGCCAATAGCTTTTTTAGATGCTATGTTGATAACAGAACCAAGCGCATTTGCAGCATATAGGTTGTACCTTGGGTGAACATGATAAGTTTCTTGCTCTTCCGCTGTCAGTGGCAGATATCTCAAAATTTCTGTCATTATACTATAAGGTTTTTCATATCTCTAATTAGAAAAATTCAATTAAATATAAAATATTACTATATATATAATGTTAAAATTGCGAGATATTGCTAAAAAGAGCATTATCAAATCAGAAGAAATTGCTTCAGCCTTTTCAGGTTACGACAATAGTTACAAACTTGATGACCAAAATGTCTTAGCAAATTTTAGCTCTACAAATTTATTTCATCTTTTACAACCTGTCATATCAGGAGAACTTGCGGCTCATAAAAGTATCAAACTTATAGTCCAATATCATATGATTTTATCAAAGTTACATGCAGTCGAGGATGCACTTCTTGAAACAAAAAGTTTTGACAGCGAAATTTCGGAACCATATTTAACAGCAAAATCGAGAAAAATATTAACTGGAACAAACATTGCCGTGGTCGCCGATGAAATACATCAAGAAATAAACAAAAAATTAGAAGAATTTACTTCATCAGGATCAGGTTGGAAATTTGAAATGATAAAACAAGTTTTATTTCACACAGCAAAATATAACGTACTTCACGGCAGCGGCGCTAATAGCGCTGGCTACGTCGATCTCCCTCAAAAAATTAAAAACAAAAAATGCTGTATAAATGTAAGAAACAATGATGACAAATGTTTTCAGTGGTCTATTCTTTCTGCGATGTTTCCAAAAGACCAAAATGCTGATCGCGTTAACAAGTATTTTCCACACAAGGACGAACTAAATTTTTCAGGAATAACTTTTCCAGTAGCAGAAAATCATATACCAAAGTTTGAAAAACAAAACAATATCTCAGTAAATGTTTTTGGACTAGATGAGAAAGAAAATGTTTACCCGAGATATATCTCAGAAAATGCTTCACAGTTGACAATAAATTTATTATTTTATCAGGGACATTGCTGTTGGATAAAAAACTTTAACGGATTAGTTGGCAAACAGTACAGTAAAAATAAAAATAAAAAATATTTCTGCTATAGATGTTTGCGTGGTTTTTCTAGCGACGGAAGACTGCAGGAGCATCTCAAATACTGCGTTAATGTTCAAAGAATAAGTATGCCTAGTGAAAAAGAAAAAATATTAAAATTTAAAAAATATAATCATAAACTAAATATTCCTTTTGTTATTTACGCTGATTTCGAGTGTCTACTCGTTCCCGTGGTTGGAGCTGAAAATAATCCGAATAAATCCAGCACTAGAAAAATACAACAACATATTTCTTGTGGAGTAGCTTATAAAGTAGTTTGTTGCGCTAGCGATAAATTTTCAACTCCGATAAAGTTATTTAGAGGTGAAAATCCAGCCTTGTGGTTACTAAAACATTTAATAGACGAAGTTAATAAAATTTCTAACAGCTTACTTAAAACAGCTCCGATGAGAATAACGTCTAAACAACAACTCAATTTCGATAAAGCAGTTAATTGTCATATTTGTAAAACGTTGCTGGATGATTCCAAGGTGCGAGATCATTTTCATTTGACCGGCCAATATCGTGGGGCAGCTCATAACAGTTGCAATTTAAAATTTCATGCTCCAGATTTTATTCCTGTAGTTTTACATAACTTTCGTGGCTACGACAGTCATATCATTGTAGAAGCTTTTGGTGATGAAAATATTAAAGCTAAACTAAAATTAAATAACGTAATAAAATGTATTCCAAATAATTTTGAAAAGTATATGTCGGTGACGCTCGGCAAATTACGCTTTATTGACAGTCTGCAATTTATGGCAGCATCATTAGATGAGCTTGTCAACAGCGCTACGAGCGCCGGTAGCAATTTTGCTAACCTAAAAAGTTGCTTCGGTGAAAACTATATCGATCTGACAAGAAAAGGTATATTTCCGTACGAGTATCTCGACGATTGGAGCAGATTTAATGAAACTTCTCTACCTAGCAAAGATAAATTTTACTCGCAACTCAAAAACGAAAATATAACAGACGACGAATACAAATACGCACAAGATATTTGGAATAAATTTAGTTGTAAAACATTTGGTGATTATCACGATCTATATTTGAAAACAGATGTATTATTGCTAGCAGATGTTTTTGAGAGTTTTCGTCAGGTTAGTCATACAAATTATGGATTAGATCCCTGTTGGTATTATTCTGCTCCCGGGCTGTCTTGGGACGCTCTACTAAAAACAAGCAAAATAGAACTAGATCTCCTGACAGATGTCGATATGTTTAACTTTATTGAAAAAGGTATCAGAGGTGGAATTAGCGTTATAACAAAGAAATATGCAGCCGCTAATAATAAATATCTGAAAAATTATGATAAAAATCTCCCGTCGAGTTACATTATTTATCTAGATTGTGTGAATTTGTATGGCTGGGCCATGTCAGAGCCAATGCCACACGGTGGATTTCATTGGATAACTCCAGATCAATTTCTTAAAGAAACTGAAAAAGATTTACCTAGAAAAATTAATATCGATTTTTCAGATATCTCATATTTTGTTGAAGTTGATCTAGATTATCCTAGTTCGCTACATGATCTACATAACGACTACCCGTTTTGCGCAGAGTCAATGATGATTAATTATAATTTATTATCGCCTGAACAACGAGCAACGACAACAGCAAAAAATTCGATTGTTAATAAGTTAGTTCCAAATTTGTTGGATAAAAGAAATTACGTTATGCATTACAAAAATTTAAAACAAGCAGTAGATGCTGGACTAATTCTGAGAAAAGTCCACCGCGTGCTAAAGTTTAATCAGTCGAAGTGGATGGCAAATTATATTGATCTAAATACGAAACGTCGTGCTGTGGCTAAGACAGACTTTGAGAAAAGCTTTTTCAAGTTAATGAACAACTCGGTGTTTGGTAAGACGATGGAAAATATTCGAAAGAGAGTCTCTATAGAAATTGTCAATAATTTAAGTCGCAGAAATAAATTAGTTAACGATGATGGTTTTGTTAGTATGAAAATATTTAATGAAAATCTTGCTGCAATACAACGACGAAAGACAAATTTAAAGTTAAATAAATCGATTTATGTTGGTGTAGCTGTACTTGATATATCGAAGTGGCTGATGTATGATTTTCACTACAATTTTGCCAAAAAAGCAATGGCCAAATTCGGAGTTGCTATTTACTGATACGGACTCGCTAGTTTATAATATCAAATGTGAAGATGTCCATGAGGATATTTATAAACGCCGTGATCTGTTTGACGTATCAGATTATCCAGCATGTAGTGGATTTCAAGATAATTCGAATAAGAAAGTTATTGGAAAAATGAAATATGAGTTTATGTTTATTCCAGTTATCGAATTTGTTGGTCTTCGAAGCAAGATGTACTCTATCAAAATTGATATAAGTGACATGACTAAAGAAATGCTCGAACAAAGACAAATTAAAAGTGATGAAATTAAAAAGTTAAAAGGTATTAAGAAAAATGTTGTAAAAAATGAAATTAAACATAATGAATATATAAATGTCCTTAAAACTTCTGCTCCACATTTCTCTACCATGTGTATGTTTAGATCACACAAGCATAATGTTACCACAAATAAAATAATAAAACGTGGATTAACTAATTTCGATGATAAAAGATATTGCAGCGATGGAATTAAGACACTAGCGTTTGGACATTATGCAATTAATTTTGTCTAAACATTAGAAATAATGTTTGAAAATTTAACATTAGCAGATGAAGTTAATAGCAAAATAAAAAATTTAATGGTCAATAACCAACAATTATCATTTGAATTTAATGCTGAAATTTCAGGTATTTGTTTTAGTAAACTTGACAGAATCAAACTCTCCCTTATTAGATCAGATGACAGCAAATACTTTAGTTATCTCGAAAGTTTACGAGATGAGTTTGCATTGAAATATGACAATTTACATAATCCAATCAGCCAAAATCGGTATACCAAAATTAGTATAGACTTGGACAGGTCAAAGGTTTTTGCAAAAGGTAGTAAGTATCTTCTCAGTAAGATAGCGATGAAAGAATTATTTGAGTGTCGTCGTAAAGTATCTGGTAGAGTTAAATTCTCGTTATATAATCATGATAGCACATATTACTTGATAGCAAGTGTGGAAATGCTATCTGTTGGTCAAGAAATATAACCTTTTTAAAAAGAAAGATAATACTGTTCCAGCTTAGTTTAAAATCTTTGTAATTTATCTAACATATCATATGTGATTTAGATTTTACATTGTAAAAATTTGGTTTATTTTTTTTTTTGGCTATAAAACTTATAATCAGTGAGTTTTAGTCTTTTTATCTCAAATTTTTACTTAATTCATTGCATTTTGATCAAGCATAGGTATTAGCTGATCAAGCGAGACAACTCCGTCAAGCAAGTTATTAGTTGATCAAGCGAGACAACTCCGTTAAGCATAGCTTAGTAACAAGCAGTTGTCTGCTATGTTATGTGAACTTACATAAGACTGATGTTGGTTTTTCATTAAAAATCATTTAACTCCAGAAGAGAACTTGCACAGACAAACAGACAAACACAAAACTCAAAAAAAATGTAATTGTGACTATAAATATTCTAACTAACATACAAACAGACAGGCATAAAACTAAAAAAAAAACTGTAATTGTGACTATAAAGCACATGAGATTTAACTTCACACAGCAAGTTATTTTTAGATAGCATGTGCAGCATACGCATAATAAAACTTATTGATTTTTCTCACTATCTCCTAGCAACGGCTGATGAAACACAGACTTTAAACTGACAGAAATGCTGATTTTATACACATTGTATAGACCTCTCCAATGTATTTGGAAATTGAAATATTTTACAATAAATGTTATTTTATTCAGAAATCCACACTAGAGTTTATAATAATTATGATTTCCTAACGCGCTGGACTCTTGTGCTCAAGGTCCGTGGTTCGAATCTCATGACTGCCATATGGCGACGGGAGGCAATTTTGATGCCGAAAAAAATTGCTTATTTAAGTAGGGGCGTGTCTATGCGTCAATAGAAAATTTGTACACTCCTCTCATCATATCACTTGGTGGGTGTAATTTTGCACTCCCTGGGTGATTATGATAGGGGTGTGTGTAAGTTTATGTTGACGTATAGAGAAGGCATGTTTGTGCTGTCCTTAATTAAGATATAATCATAATCATATGTATATACATGTTTGTATGTCCGTCTTTAAGATAAGTTTAAATGTAACTGTGCTGTCCTTAATTAAGATATATAACCATAATCATATATATAATCATATGTATATACATGTTTGTATGTAACTGTGCTATCCGTAATTAAGATACAATCATAGTCATATGTATATAATCATAATCATATCTATATACACGTTTGTATGTCCGTCCTTATATGTAAGCTCTGAACTTACTAGAATGTTATATGGCAACCTAGGAGTTCACATGGGGTTAAACTGTGCTGTCCTAGGATAAGTTTATATGTAACCTCTGATCCTGCTAAGATGTTGTTTGACAACTTAGGGGATCACATGGGGTTGTATAAAACTGTGCTGTCTGTTTCGTCTTTTGAATTTCCTCTGATTCTGCTAAGATGTTGTTTGACAACTTAGGGGATCACATGGAGATTAACTGTGTATGTCCTAGGATAAGTTTATATGTAACCTCTGATCCTTCTAGGATGTCACATGGCAACCTAGGGGGTCATATGGGGATTAATTCAAATGCCCCTGAACTTGCTAGGATGTCATATGACAAGCTAGGAATTCATATCGGGTTGTGTTGTGATTATATGTTTTGTAAAAATATTTTTTTTTTTTTTACTGTTTGATTTATAGTAGAAATATCGTTATCAAATAAAATATCAACCATATTATCAATAAATATCATCACATCATCTGCCCAACCCGTTATTCTCACATCATTTTCAGTCGCGAATAACCAAACTGATCCATATTTTGGCGATATATGATGTCCAACTTTTTTAATACAATCGCTTATTATTTTAGGTTTTATACCAGTATAACCTGAGGCTGATTTGATGGAATTAAATCTCTTACAAAATCTGTTTGTCAGATCAAATCCAACATGTCGGGTTGGATAACAGAAGGACATTGTATATAATATTTTATTGTTTAATATAATTTTTTTTCTAAAACTATACAAATAATTTCTAGAGTGTAATAGTAGTAAATGAAATTGAGTTGTTTCTATCTCAGAGACACCCCTACCCCAACAAAACATATTTTTGTCAAAAATATGAAAGTCATCAATTTAAGCTAAAGAAAAAGGCTGCTGACAAAAACGCTAACGTATAACGTTTTGGGGGGTAGGGGGGTCTCTGAAATAGAAACCTCAAATTTTATATACTACTATGCTTCTCTGCAAAGTGAACACAATTGTTTTCATCAACATTCTCCATCATAAAACGCACTGATGGAGCTGATGCTAAACAGGACAATCGGTATATTTATATCGCTTAACACGTCACACAATTTATTGAGAAAGATCGCAACAATTCGGGATTCCGAATTGTTGCGTTTATATTCAAAGTTGAAACCCAACATTTTGAAGAGTCTATCAGTCGCATGAAGACCTTAAGGACTCACTGTACTAATTCAGTTCCCATTGTATACCAGTGCAAACACCATGACATTAGAAACTCAATAACTTTAAATTCCTGAGCGCTCATGATCAAACCTATATTTATCAGTGTAGATGCATCCTGGATGATAGCTTCTATATAGAGGAAACCATAGGAACTGCAGCATTTTCTGGATCTACGTAGGTTTGAAGCATATTCTTAAAATTCCGCAAAAATGAGTCAGGTGCTAATTTCAGTAATGCGTGTTTCAAACTGAAATTTGTTAAAAGACTGAAATGCCACCAATAAAAGAATATCTCTATTTTCTCAGTTACAACTAGGACAAGCTCTGAAAAGATTCTTTTTACAAAACTCTAACTTTCATTGTGAACCTCTCCTGGCCAGCCAAACCAATATATACTCTATTTTGTCTTCATCCATTTCTACATTGGTTCCCATTTCTCAGTATCATTAGTACCGAAAGTCTTTAAGTATACATTAAAAGGTAAATTTTCAGATAATGCACTGTATAGAAAGCAACAAATCGAACTGACCATTTCATCAAAGAAGATGTAATACTAAGATGGCTCAGTAGTACACTAATGTCATATCAGAACCTATTGGCAGTAATTGCCACGTCTCTAAAGTGGTAGTCTCGCGCAAAGACGTGCATATTTACTTCTTTTTTTACTAGTGTCTTTACTCTGTATTTTTTGTCGCAACTAATCATAATCCATTTGAAATAGCTTTTCTTTGTCTTGTCTTGGTATTATTTTCTAGCGATCAAGCATAATCCAATTTGATGTCCTTTTTATCCTTTGTAATATTTTTCGCAATCCATTGTAATTCAATTAGAGTAGATTTACATTCGTTTTTCTTGGTAATATTTCGTGCACTCCATCTTAATCCATTTGGAGTATCTTTGATTCTGTCTTTTCTTGGCATTATTTCTCGCATTTAATCATAATCTATTTGGAATAGCTTTACTGTGTGTTTTCTTGTTATTATTTCTAGCATTAAATCATGATGCATTTGGAGTAGCTTTACATTGCCTTTACTTGGCATTAATTCTCCCAACCCATAATAATCCATTTGGAGTAGCTATCATTTTCCTCTTCATAATATTTCTCGCAATCCGTCGTAATTCGGTTGCAGTAGCTTTTCTTAGTAATAATTCTCGCGATCCTTCTTGATCCGTTTGGAGTAGCTTTACTTCTGTCTTTTTTGGCATGATTTCTCTCAATCCATTATACTTCATTTTGAATAACTCTCCTTTTGTCTTTTCGTCGTAATATTTCTTTCAATCCATCATAATCAATTTGGAGTTGCTTTACTTTTGTCTATTCTTGGCATTATTTCTCTCCATCCATCATAATCCATTTACGTAGCTTTACTTTGCTCTTTCCTTGACATTATTTCTCGCAATCCATCATAATCCATTTGGAGTAGTAGTAATACTGAATTAACTTCCTTATTTTTCTTCTAATCATTTAATTAACTGATCTTGTTTGTGACCTTTCTCTTGTGGTTTTCCTAATTTTTCTAATATGTTTTAATGCAAGATTGGCAAAACCTTTTTGACATTTTTTTCTTCCTAAGTCTTCTTCAGATATTTGTTTCTTGAATACTGAATAGTATAACAATCATTTTTGCATGAATTGTTTTCTTTGTTGTTGTTGTTCGTTGATTGGTTTTGGGTTTCATCGCATCAGTTCACACAAAGATATATATTATTGTTTTGTATAATAATTAAAAAGAAATGGTCTCACGGCCATTTTTCTGAATTGCTTTCTATTCTTGTGTTTTGCTTATTGGTTCTCTTTTCATAGTTATCAATTCACGCAAACATATATAATTTTGCTTTATAGTAATATATCACTACAAATTAATGAAAGTAATGTAAAGTAATTTTAAACAACAAATCTATATGACAGATGTGCGTATTACTTCAAGAATTAAATGGCAGAAATTACTGAAAATGTCTCCTGAACACATTTAGATCTACATGTGTTGGACACCTTTGCTTCAGTTTCGCACCAAAGAGATGTTAATTTCAGTAATGAGTGTTTTAAAGTGAAATCTGTTAAAGGACTGAAACTCCATCAATAAACAATGTCTCTATTTCCTTCAGTTACAACTAGGGTAAGCTCTCAAAAGAGTCTTTTTACTAAAATCTAAATTTCATTTTCTACCAGTCCTTGTAAGCTCTATCTAATCTTCAACCATTTCGAAGAAATCGATAGCTCTGTCGTAGACTACTGTCATGTCAGAACCTATTGGCAGTAATTGCCATGTCGCCATAGTACTAGTCTCGAGAAAAGATTTGCATATTCACTTATTACTTTAATATTTTCTTTTCTTGGTATTATTTCTCGCAGTTACTCATAATGCATTCTTCAAATAGCTTTACTTTGTCATGTCTTGGCATTATTGCTCACAATCACCCGTAATCCATTTGGAATAGCTTTAGTTTTGTCTTTTCGTCGTCATATTTCTCGCAGTCCATCATAATCAATTTGGAACAGCTTCAATTTTGTATTTTCTTGATATTGGTTCTCAAAATACATCATTTTAAATTTCTATTAGCTTTACTTTCTTCTTTTACTGGTATTATTTCTCGATAGCCATCATAATCCAATTAGGCCAGCCTTATGGATATCATTTCTTGGCACTATTTCTCGCAATCCATCTTATTCGATTTGGAGTAGTAATAATGCTGTAGTTAACTGCCTTAATTTTCTTCTACTCTTTTAATTAACTTATCTTGTTTGAGACCTTTCTCTTGTAGTTTTCCTGATTTTTCTCGAGTTTTGATGTAGGTTTCGCAAAACCTTTTCGACAATATTGTTTTCCTATTTCTTGTTGTGATATTTGTTTCTTTAATATGGAATGGTATAACAACCATTCTTCTATGAATTAGTTTCTTTGCTGTTGTTTGTTGATTGGTTTTGCTTTTCACTGTATCAGTTCTCACAAAGATCTAACTTATGTTGTATACAGGGGTCAAGCTAGACTTGAATTTTAGGGAGAAGTGACTTCTCCTTTTGGACATAACATGGAGAAGTGGACGTGAAACAAGAAAGGCGATATATATCACTACAATATTCACAAGTGAAAAAAAAAATAGAATATGGCATCTGGATTACATACGTTATACCTATTTATGTATGGTTTGGGGGTTCTTTCTGAGAAATGGAAATTGACAGACATAATTTAGTAATCAGGATTTCTCTGCGAAAATCGGGTGATATTTCGAGACCGGGAGGTAAGTGTGGAAATACCCCCAAAATCGGGTGATTTTTCTCCCGGCCTGGGATTTGACAGGTATGAACTGTCCGGGCTTGCGGAATTTCAGTTAGGGCTTGTAAGTTTCTTTAAGTCGCCAGCCCGGGGCCTATGCCTCAAAAAATTTTCTTTGAGCACTGACCAGTACAGTACATAAACTATTATACCAGACATGTATATATTATCAGATTTGTCAATACGCTAAATGTAGCCTGCATGTTAAATACACTGTAATTGAACCATAAGAAGGAAGCTTTTTAATGTTTAAATCAATTAATTACGATTTCAGCTTTGCAGATTTATTTGTTGGGGGTTGGGGCTGAAAAATTAATGCTTAAGTTACGACCGATGAAAACCGTTCTCAATGCCTTTTACACCTCCCTGGTGTTGTTTTACACAAAAGTCGGTCCCCGTTCTAGTCTCTTAGCCCAGCATTCAGTATTATATCTCAGTGTTTCAGTGTTGGATATATATATTCAAGATATTAGGTCTTAGGCGTGTGAGCGCGTGTGTATGTGTGTTTGTGTGTGTGTGTGTGTTGGGGATAGATAATGAAGGTCATTACATATAATACGACTAAACCTCATCCTTCTTAAATGAATTTATTCCATTGTGGTACATTTTTACATTGGGCACCATCACTTAAACATTATCACATTTTTGCACAGCACACAATGTACAAGTATTTGTTTTATAATTACAGCGTTTCTGTTAAATTCCAACATATGAAATATGAGCACCTTCTTACTGCTTTCGGGTCTTAAATACATTGTTAACACACAATTCAACAATTATAGTTATCAGCATATCTCGCAAGCAGATTAAACTTTTGAATGTGCAACCCAAATCTGGTCTCCTCCTATCTGTCTCGCTCGCCATGTTTCTGTTTGTATTCGAGAACTGGCTAGTATTGCGTCACGGGACCACGTGATCTGTCGTCTCATCAAAACTCGGAAAAACTCGGCAATTTACAGAATCGTGGTATCTTTTCGTGCAATATAATCACTACCTGCCTACGATATTTAGTATATAAACATTACAGTCGAATTAAAATTTGTAGAGAATTACATACTTAAACGGAAAAGTTTTATTTCTGGTCTCCTTTAAGCAAAATAATAAAGACAAAGCAATTCCAAATACTTAAATTATAATAATAGTACTCAGATCTAAATAAATTAATGGAGTACTACTATATTGTAAGAGATAGCAATTTTCCCTTGTTACGTGTAGGTTCGTACAATAATAACAAGAAAAAAGAGTGGTCAGCAAGTTTTGTATATTTTAACACAAAATAATTTATTTCCCTAGAAAACAATGTAAAAATTGGAAATAGGACTTACGGTTTGTGAATATAATCCAAACTTTAATGCTAAGATTGAAAAATACAAGTCCTATCACCAAAAAGTTCTAATAAAATCCAAGTTCGAATCTCGATGAAATTCCAATATGGAGACGATGACGTCAGATGAGACCGTTGTACTGGTAGTAAAAGATCCTCGACTGAATCAGTTTATGTTTCCGTATAACTCCAGAATAAATTTCCACTGAATTTCTTTATCCCAGAACTTTTTATAGAAAGATTCACTTGTTTGATTTTCTAGAGAATAAATTATTAGATTCCAAAACCAAAAGAACTTCAAACTGGCAACAACAATGATAAACCTCTTGAGCCCTCAAGATATAAAATACAACTGAATAAATTTAATACCAATTGGCTGTTTTAAGCCTCGATTTTAGGTTCTCCACGTGACAGGCTGCGTGATTCACTAATCTGAACATCGCAATAAAATAAAATGCCATTGGTCATGTATGCAAGAATAGCCCTAAGTACCAAATTCTTACACTGAAAGTATATAAAATATAAAGCTTCTGTGGACCGCGGTTAGCCAAAAATAGTGCTAATGTAACACTTTTTGCATTCAATACAAACAGAATTTACTTGAAAAAATATCGAATCCCGTGAAAATAATCATTACAATAAAATGTAACGAAACAGAAATAAATAAAAAAGAATTTTAAAACTAACACACAAGCAATTTAAGTAAATATACGTAACACTTCCCCCATAAAGAAAAACAAAGATTTATATAATAAAGCTTTCTTTTTACCATATGTAAATTATACACGAGGTAAACAAAATTACATAAGAAAATTCTTTTGAACTATATAAAGTGTACACGAAATCTGCAATCAAATTGTCTTTTCCTTTGATGTGCCTGATATTGAGATTATATTCTTGTAAAAACAAACTCCACCTTAATAATCTTTGACAGGCACAGGGAAATCAGAGATAGCCTTGACCTTAGCATCTATAGGTTTAACTTGACCATGTCCCACAATGTCCTAGAAAAGTTACACAAGCAAGGCAGAACTCACGTTTAGATAAACTGATTGTTAAATTTGAATCAGTGAGTCTTTCAAAGACTTTTTCAATCGTGAATAGATGTTCTTTCCAGGTGTCGTTGTAGATGATGACATCATCGATATAAGCATCACAATTATCTAGACCAGAAGTAATAATATTCATCAAGCGTTGAAAAGTACTTGGGGAACCCTTCATCCCGAATGGCATTACTTTATTTTGATAGCGTCCATCTGGAGGCACAAAAGCCAAAATTTCCTTTGCTCCTTCTGTTAGTGGAATTTGCCAAAATCCTTTCAGACGATCAAATTTGGTGACGTACTTGGCATTTCCAATTTTATCAATACAATCATCGATTCTTCGTAATGGATATGAATCTGTTTTTGTCACACTCACCTTCCTATAATCAGTGCACATACGGAAAGTTTTGTCTGGTTTCGGAACAAGTAGACATGGTGAACT
>JAECUM010025197.1:0-22178 GCA_016617855.1 Megalonaias nervosa | reverse complement strand
GCAAACTCTCAGATAGAGCGTTTCATGTTAGTGAGACTTATAGTTAACCCTCCCAATGATGTTTTTCACATTTAGTAGTTTCACAACTGTAATTTATTTGGTGAAAAAAGGCCGACGGAGTTAGACCTCGTGTCAGTTCTTATGAGATACAACATTCATTAATACATCCGACAGGAACCGATACGTAGTCAAGTTGACGCTTTGCTTCTCAAGATAAAATGAACTATTGTTGATAAGTGAATCTCGATTTTAATCCGATTGTGATTAAAGTGGATTGAGTTTCTTGGAAGGACGTGCGAAACTCCTCGACTGACTGGACTATTTATCAGCGTTACCAATAATCAATTTAGTTCATGTGCAAAAAAAAAACTCATAGCAGCAAGGTCTCCGTTCAATAGAAATTTCATTTGAAGTTATTTGTCAAAGGACATATGCTTATATGGAACATATATGAAGCACAAGAAATCTTTTTTTTACAAAGAGGTGAATTCATGAAAAATAGAAGTCTTCTTCATTAATGTGCTATTTGCATGAAGTGCCAAGTCAACCGGATAATTACTTGTCTATCAAAGTAGAATGAAAGATATCTTCATTCGCTCTGAAGAATGGTAAAGATAAACTAGTTATTCTTAGGAATTTTGTGCTCTTTTGGCGATAAAGTTCAGTAGTAGCAGACTTATGTGGAATTGGATATTGGAATTGTTAAACAATCAACACGCAAACACGCGGTTACAGTGTAACGAAGCCGTTTCGAAATGGAGTCTAACTTTTCAGATTGGGAGCTAAAGAAAGGACTGAAACAACAGACCGTCGACAAACTGATACAAGAGGACCTCAACGATTTTCGGGCCCTCAAACTTGTAGACATCCCGTCATGCTCCAAGCAGCTCGGACTTTCATTAGGTCAGGCCGCCATATTGGAAAATGCTGTTAAGTCGACGCTTGAGGAGGACGACAACGAGATAAAAAGAGTTGAAATAATTATTTGCATGTAAAGTTTGTTTCTACTCAGCCACGAAACTACATGGATATGCAGTTGTATGGGCTTGATAACATAATTCCACAAAATGCATACAACTTTGAATATTGTCATCAATTCTTTCTTTCATTCCTTTCATTCATTTGTTTATTCATTCGTTCGTTCCTTTGCATGCTAATGAACAGTGTGGAAGATGTCTCTGATTATAACTGGTAAATGACTTTCTCATTAACCATAATACGATTGTAAACTTTTACCTAGACTTTGTAAGACGCCTTTGCACACGACACAGAAAACTAGTAGTATAGTAATAGGCAGATCCTAAACCAAATGCTGGTTCCAGACCAGAGACCCTACCCCCTTCAAAATAAATATATTCTGATATTTTTTCACCACCTCAGAGACCCCCTCTCCTAAATTTTTATATCAAAAAACCACCCTCCTCCTCCAAATTTCAGTAAACCAAAAGCGGATTCTGGACCAGAACTCCAAAACAAATATTAGGACCTGCTGGATTAACTTTTTTGGTGATAAAATATTTTGTTTCTTCAGTAAATTAATAGGCTGATCCTAAACCAAATGCGGGTTCTAGATTAGAGACCCCACCCCTCTACCAAAAATTGGAAAGATGATCCTGGACCTCTAGATTTTTCTAAACATCTACTATTACAATATTTAGACAAAAATAAACAGCAGCAATGACGTTCGGTCTCCCATTCCACTGGGGTCCCTTCTGCCGGTAAAGCTCATAAGGTCCTAAGAGTCCCATTCATAGACATACCCCCAGGCGAATTCCTAAATATCCGAACCAAAATTTTAGAAACTCAGAGGGCTGTCTATTTCGGGCACTCAAGGCATATACCCCCAGGCGAATTCCTAAATATCCGAAACCGAAACTTTAGGAACTCAGGAGAGTGCAAAAGTACACCCACCACGTGGTTACATGGTGGGAGAGTGTATTATTTTTCTGTTGGACTTCGTACCCGCAATTATCTTAGAAATCCGGTTACATGTATATGTTCGAGAGATTATTATATACTTACCAGTTACCTGATTTTGAATAGCATTTCATTTTTCTGATTTTGAAAATCTTATATATTTCAAATATATTACCGTCACTTTGTACAGAAAAACGAACGATCAATACAGGACACTATTTCAGTATGGCTTTAGATTCTTTCATTGAAACAGAGAGAACGAAATCACTTGACAGATTGCTACAATGCTGTAATCTTACGCAGTCGAAAATCATTCCAGTACGAAACATACAGCTCTACTTTACAGACAAACGGACGACAAATGTCCTGATCTACGTTCGATAATTCAACTACAATTTTAAACTAGCTGTAACGGTATTATCTCCCTTTTTGAAACAAAATAGCTAACTAAGCAAACTTTAACATTTCGTTCTAAAATGATCTAACGCAAGTGTGTTTATACCATCGACACAGCAACGTTTATCATCGAAATTGCTAAGTCCACGCTTAATAATCGTATCTGTCTCGAGCTTGTGAAGATTGGTTCTAATTACATTTGTCTTAATAAAACTGACATTATTGTTCAACGCTGATTTAAAATCGTTAAATTTCATACATAAATTGCAGGCTGCCAATAAAACATAATTTGCCAAGAGTAACTGACATACACTTTTCAAAATTATATGGAATACATTTTATCTTATTATTCAGTTTTTGTTTAGATTTAATTTCCTCGTTGCCAAAAGCTTCTACAATGATATGACTGTCATAGCCGCGAAAGTTATGTAAAACGACAGGTATAAACTTTGGTGCATGAAATTTTAAATTGCAATTATTATGAACTGCCCCTCTGTATTGTCCAGTTGAATGACAATGATCAGAACTTTATCAGAGTCTACCAACAACTTCTCGCAGATATGACAATTAACCGCTTCATCAAATTCAAGTTGTTGTTTAGACGTTATTTTCATTGGAGTTGTCTTAAATAATTTGTTAGAATTTTATTAACTTCATCTATAAGATATTTTAGTAACCATACCGCCGGACTTTTACCTCTGTATAACTTAACTGGACATAAAAACTTATCGTCGACGTAACAAACTACTTTATAAGCTACTACGCAAGGAACATGTTGCTGTATTTTTTTTCTTGTACTTGATTTATTAGGATTATTTTCAGCGCCAGCCATTGGAACGAGTAGGCACTCAAAATCAGCATAAATAACGAAATGTATATTTAGCTTATGATCATAATTTTTAAATTCTAAGACTCTTTCTCTTTCGCTTGGCATTGTTATTCTTTGAACGTTGACACAGTATTTAAGATGTTCCTGTAGTTTCTCATTCCTAGAAAAACCCTGCAAACATCTGTAACAGAAATATGTCTTCTTTTTATTTTTATTATACTGTCCGCCAACTAAGCCGTTAAAGATTTTTATCCAAACGTAATGTCCTCGATAATATAATAAATTTATTGTCTTTTGTGTAGCAGTCTCTGAAATATACCTTGGATAAACATTTTCTCGCTCATCTAGTCCGAAAACATTTACTGAAATATTGTTTTGTTTTTCAAACTTTGGTATCTGATTTTCTGACACTGGAAAAGTTATCCCGTTAAAATCTAGTTCGTCTTTGTATGGCAAATACTTTTCAGTTCGGTTACTTTGATTACTCTGAGGATGTTTCGCAGACAAAATTGACCAACGAAAACATTGATCGTCGTTGTTTTTGACATTTATACAGCATTTTTTGTTTTTAATTGTTTTTTGGAAGATCAACGTAAGAACTACCTCGAAGTACGTTATATCTTGCTGTATGAATTAAAACTTCCTTTATCATTTCAAATTTCCAACCTGACCCATTTTTTTAAAATTTATTTATTGGTGTATTTCATTGGAGATCGTGGCAATATTTGTTCCAGTTAATATTTTACGTGATTTAGCTGTTAGATCTGGTTCTGAAATTTCGCTGTCGAAACTTGTATTTTCAAAAATTATATCAAGTATATCTTTCTCGATTGCATGTAACTTTGATAAAATCATATGATACTGAAGTAATAGCTTGATAGTTTTGTGAGCTGCATGTTCTTTCGATATAACTGGTTGCAAAAGATGATATAAATTTGTAGAGTTAAAATTTGCTAAAACATTTTGATTATCAAATTTGTAACTGTTGTCGTATCCTGAAAATGCTGTAGAAATTGTTTTCTGTTTTGATAATGCTCTTTTTAGCAATATCACGCAATTGTAACATTATATTATATATGGCATTTTTATATTTAATTCGAAATAACGTAAAAAATCAATTAGAGACATAAAATTCCTATAGTATAATGACAGAAATTTTAAGATATATTAGAATGACAGCGGAAGAGCAAGAAACTTATCATGTCACCCAAAGAACAACTTATATGCTGCAAATGCACTTGGTTCAGTTATATGTATAAAATCTCAAAAACCTATAGGAAAACCAACGCCAGCTGGAATGATAATTTCAGTGAAAAGTGATGATACAGATATCACCGAAATGTTTAGAAAAGATTTTATCTATACTTTGTTCTGTGATGACATTTCAGCTGGACAAAGAGTCTATCGAGTAAATAACTCAATTACTGATGATAATATTGAGAATTTAGCTTTACAAAATGAGTATCAACCTTATCCAGTATTTAATCTATACGAATCTAATGACAAAGGAATTATTCGAAATATAAAAACAAACACGTATTAGGTAATTTGCAAAATAGCGGGTACTTGCTTGTAGTTGTTCGTGGAACTAAAACAGGTTTCGTTGGTTATCTATCACATAGGTTTATTTACAAAACATTTAAAGTACTAATACCTGATGGTGTAGTTATCGATCACATCAACGGTATTAAAACAGACAAACGCATTGAAAATTTAGGTTTGGTTACACCAAAAGAAAATAATAGAAGAAGAAATGATGGAAACAGTGATTTTAGTAAGATTAAATCAGTTGTTTTAGTAAATATGGAGACTGGAGTAGAAATTAAATTTAAATCAATGACAGCTGTCACAAAATATCATAAGATTAATACAGGTGCAGTAAAATTTGTTGCAGATGGTGTAAACAAATCAACAACTTCAATGTTAACATTCGACAGATTTAGTTTCAGATATGACGATCAATGATGTTTCTTAGCTCGGTTTTAGTAAGACAATTGTGGGCAAACATCAGAATATCATCTTTATCAAATTTTAGTGTCATAAATGCACCATCATTAAGTTTTTTTTTTTTCTGTTGCTGTTAGGAGAATTTTATCAGAATCGCCTTGCGTTACAGTAACGTCAACAGAATAAGCACTATAACCTGACAAACATTTTCGAATTGCCTCAGCTAATTCTCTGTAATATAATATATTAACTTTTTGATGGTATTTTACATCGGTAGATTTTGTTTCGCTGGCTATTATTATTATAAATTAGATAAAAAAATATTATAATATGAACTTGATTAAACGACTTGCTGATATTTACGAGGGAGAGTTTACCTCAAACGATACAATCACTACCGACAAAGTCGCTAATGATACAATAGACAAATTTTCTAGTTGTAGCGAAGATGATATTTTGTACAAGAACGAAGATGATGATGAAGTAGTTGCTGTCGCTGACAGAAAAAAACTACAGCAGGCCGACAACTGGAAAATATAATGTTAAATATCATATCGCTAAAAAAGTAATAAAATTTAATTTTGCTGTTGCTGAACAACAAATATTTTGGCAGCTTATCAATCCTTTTCTTGGTGTAAAAATAATTGGCCATCAAAGAAATATTAAATATGATTTCATTTTTGTTAAAATATTTAATTTAATGCCAGTTGATCATGCAAGAAAATTACATTTAATTTCTTTGTGTAAAACTATCAAGTGTAAATCTGTACTTGTAAAGTACGAACAAATTTATAATAACATTATTAGATCACCTCATGATTGAGATCGACTTAGTTGGTACCCAGCTATTAAATTTATCACTATATCCTCTCCATTTAACTAAACTTTTATCGCCGCGCTTTCTGATAACTTTTTCAATAACAAATATATCTTGGGAAGTTTTCTGAAGTTCTTGTTCATAAAAACTACCATTTATAGGTTCACTTAATAAATCTTTTAACGCATAAGTCACTGGTATTGTTAAAAGTACTTTATCAGCAACAAATACTTCTTCGCTCCAGTTTGGAGTAAAGCCTTTCTCAAAAGTTTTATTCGTCAGAGAAATTCTAACTTTATCGCCAACTTTAAATTTATGTCTTCGATACATGTTTTCGTTTGCTAATATCGGATTTTTAATTACGTCATTTGGCGACATTTTGGTGGTTCGATATTTCGTGTTATTGTATTCGTGAACAATGTTCTGTAAATTGTCAATATATTTATGTGTATTTTTAGCTGATAAATACTTATGAATTTTTTCGTTTAGTGTGCGATTAAATCGCTCGATGAGAACGCTTTTACCTTTATTTCCTGTAACATATTTTTTGATATTATTTTGGAGCAAAAACTGCTCAAATATTTTATTGAAAAATTCTGCTCCGTGATCAGTCCAGACTTTATTTGGTTTTCTTTCTGTAGTTGTTATTATTTGTTTTAACGCATCAGTTATCGACGTTCCTGTCTTATCTGAAACTGGCACACTGAAAGCATATTTGCTAAAAACATCCACAACATTAAAAAGATATCTTTTATTATCGTTAAATTGAGCTAGATTTGACACATCAACTAAATCTATCGTCCAGATATCGTCAACGGCATTTGCGACAACTTTACGTCGTGGAAAAGTGTTTTTTTTTTAGGTTTGTGTAGCTCTGACGCTAGCGACGTTGTTGCTTCAAATTATCATACAATTCCTTTCCAAGACCAAGTTTATATTTTGCTCCAATAAAATCCTGCACCAACTTTCTATCAATACGTTCTCGTAGCTTGTGAAGCAGGCCGTTTGCAGCTTTCATATCACGAAGTTCGTCCAACATTACTTTATCACAGCCGTGCTTATCTTGTTCGTTGTCCATGTAGCAGATATCATGGCGCATTGCTATTGCATCAGCTTGATTGTAAGGCTCTTGTCCTGGCAGCGGGTTATCGTTTTCATCTAGTTGCTTGTTTAATGAATGATAAGGTCCAGTATATTTATGCCCTGGCAATGTCCAACTGCCTTTTGGTTTTGGCAATTTGCCAAATACTTTATGTATATCTATACCTGTTCCAATTATTTTATTTTGCTCAAGACAGAGATCTCTATCCGAATCGCATTTGCATATCATTATATATTTTCCGATTTATAATAATAATTCTTTTCAGTCGTCTACTAAAATAACTTTCATTCATCTACTAAACTAACGTCCCTGACAACGTCAGAGCATCCAGCTCCAGACAATTTCCTCAAAAACATACTTTTTCTTTTCCCACAAATTGCGCAAATACATTTTAGCATCATCCTGTTGTTCTTTGTTTTTTCTGTTGTTTCATTGCTATTTTCTGTTTTAGTTTTACATTTGACACAATATGTTGACATTATATATACAAGTTTAGATAAAATTACAAGTTTAGATAAAATTTAAAATTTGCAAACGTTCAATGCAATCTCATCATTGGCGTGAGAAGGATGCTTGTCAAACTGCAAAATAAACTTTAAAAAAATCTGGATTTTTATTCATCTGTTTTATAAACATCACGCAATAATATCCACAAGCTGATGTTGCAACAGGTTGAAGTTGATTGGACGAATAATTTAGTATTTTATATCTGGACATATATATTTTTTTTTGCGTCACTCGGTGGAAGTCCAAATGAGTCAAAATAATTGTTATTATAAATAGCTACCCAATGCGTGCCAGATCCGTCATTAAAGTTTTGCATATTTATCACACACGATCCCAGCGACGCTTGCGATGGAATTGCCGCCAGTTCATCTTTGGAATAAACTCCGTGGAAATTTGTTACTTGTTTTAGCTTATCAAGTATATCAAAGTTACTTAACGGGGTCTCGTGCCCGGCAATGTTAGACCTCTGCCTATTCTCAATAGATTTGGCAGTAGACTTCCCGCTACTCCTGCCAGCAACGGTCCTATAAATCCGTCTTTGTTTGTTCTTCGACGAGATCGCGACTTTTTTTTTTTTCGTTGTCTTTCTTTTTTCTGGTTTTCGTTGTGGTATTATATTTATCGTCCACATAAAATTAAACTGAAAAGTTAAACTTGTAAAATTGGCAAAATTGCCTGTTGGAAAATTATTTATAATTTTCCCAATTTTGTCACTAGGAGTTTTTAACTGAAAGTTTCTTTATTCCACTGCCAACAATACCACCACTGCGAACGATTCCATGACCTTCAACTGCTTTTTTCGTTGCGCTAGATACTGCGCAAGACGCTGCTACTAATCGTATCTAACACCGGCAAAAGTTTTGGTATTAACGTTCTGGCCATTACATATAGTGCCGGACCGAAGAAACCACCTTATTTTGACATTGCTGTTATTTGTGTGGCACTTAAATTTAAAACAAAAGGATTTTTGCGATCGTATTTATTTACTTGTGTTTTGGTTAACATTAATTTTGTTAAAGTACCTAAGGCGTCAGGGTTGATTTTTAATGATACCTGCTGTTGTTTAGAAACAGCAGCTGCTAATTTTTAACTTGGCCATCAGTCAAATATATTTCTGTTACAATATATTTTGTCATTATATAACGATTACAGATTAAACTCAAAGTTTGTTCAAACTTGCAAAATTACCTAGAAATTTATTTATAATTTTCCCAATTTTTAAACTTGTACGGTCATTTTACCTCCAACAGAATCAATTGTAATAGATCTGTCGCTGATCACTAACGCGTACACGTACAACTGTGCTACTGGAACTGCTCCGCGTGTCCATGTAATTTCAATATCGGCTGTCGAATCAACTGCTCGCTCGCAATGTTTACTAACATCAAAATAAAATATTGTATAAAGTATACAAAACTCCTCTGTTGATATCTGAGATCCATCTCCAAAGTCCTGATATTTTTGCACTGCATCGAGCAGATACGTGTAAGGTCGAGTAATATTTTTATTTGCATCATCTGCAAAATTACATTCTATCGCTCGATCTGGATATTTCTTTGAATGTAGTCTAGCATATATTCGTCTAACATCAGCATTATCAAATATCGCATTATTTTGTTGTTGGTTACCACGTCGCGCTTGCCGTTGAAATACAACAAATAATTGCCTCGGCAGTTGTTCACTTGATGTTGTTGTAACTCGCCATGTGTAGTCGGTAGTATTTGGAACTGCTGTTTGATATATTTTATGTTGCTGAAAATAAATTCTCTTTGTATGTTTTTGCAGCATATCATTTAACTCTAAAATTTTAGTGATTGATGGTGTTATTCGTGGCATCCAAAGTGCAAGCTTGTTTATGATAAACTGTAATCAGCTCCGCCAGCCCGAAATAAACAGTCGTTCTGTTCTGATCGATCTAAAATAAGTGTATGTTTAACTTCACGAAATACTTTGTTGTAATCGCGACAAAAGCCAAATACTGTACTTAATGGCAGCATCATTGTAATTTGACGTGATCCTGCTGCAAGTGCCTTTCTTCTGGGATAACCTTCATTGTAACTTATATTTTATCTGACGATAGGAAATGAGTCATTAATCAAATTCACATTTCAGTGCCGGTTGCAGCAGGACCTGGTGATGTTATGCTAAGATTATTGCAAGCAGCAGTAAGTGAAACTCTTGTAGCTGCATCACCAGCGGCTGCACCTGGTTCGACTATACCTAGCGCAGCAGCATTAACAATAAGAAAATCTCTTACAATTACAACATTTGCAGCGGCATCAGCTCCAGCCACTAAAATAGGTGGACCCCCAGCTGAAAATTCAGACGATGCCATAAAACCAGACCCACCACTTCCGGTATCTTTAAATCACATCATATTAGTTGCAGTTGATCTCGAGTAATCATCAGAAAACGAAATTGCATTTAAGACTGTATTTGCAACTTGTAAGTGACTTGAAATATCTTCGACAGTTTGATTAGCTAGCTGATATCTGGCACTTTTAAAAAAAACACCAGCCATTATTTATAAGAGCTACTTCTTTGTTAGCTGAAATTACAACAGGTACATTAGCTATTGTCATAATCTGTCCACGAACTTCTAATATTGCTTCGTGTGGCAGTAGAAATACATCTTCGTCTCGAGTATTAAATGTTCAGACACCAGCCTTATTTGACTCATTAGAATTTTCGTCGAGATACTCAATATATTCAAATTCTGTTACAGTGTCATCGATGTCATAAGTTTCTGCTAAATCGAGATAATTTTTAACAGACATTTTTTATTTATTAGATTATATAAAATTGTCACTGTGGCCTCATTATTTAAATCCAGTTGTCGCCCAGACTGATCTTCAACTGCATATTTATTGCTGTTATTTGATTTTCAACATTTAGCGGATAATAAATAACTTGCCGCGGACTAATTTGCATGAGCGATCCCGGTGGAACATCTGGTGAGAAACTATATATTGTTTGTCCCTTACTACCTCGAGCTGAGTAAGATCCAGTGGCAATGGAGCAATTTATCACTATTGTATTTACGTCAGTTATATTTACAGGCAAATCACCATCATACGTTATAGTTTGTTTTGCTACAGATCCATATTGCTTGTGAGTAAATCCTATCAGTGACACCATGCTTGTTGCTGATGAAAAATCTATTATCAAATTATATTTTAATGTTATTCTGGCGCGTAATGTGTTATAATTTGGCGTTAGCTCAAAATTGTCTGCAACTCCTCCATTTTTCGTTATTAATTCTCCTATCGTCTTATTTAAATCAGTTACATTGTAGGCTTCCTGTGGAATTTTAAATGTTACCTAAGCGTCAGGATTAAACGTAAATTCATCGTTTACTCCAGTTTTCACGTTAGCCATGGAATGCCAACATGTACATGAAATTAGTCCAATTTCATACTGTTTTTCAGTATCAAGTTGTATTGGCGGAATATAATTTACTGAAAAATTTGCGCTATCTTTAGCGTTAGCTATCGCTGTCGTACTAGAGCCTAGTAATAATGTTGTTGACATTTTTTATGTAAAATTGTTATATTAAATCGTTGTGTAAGACATTATATTCGTCAGATGTTAATAAATTTTCCGATCTTAAATAATCAAGTATGTGAATAATTTCATTATCAATTTCAGTACCAACATTTCCAGCGTCTTTTGATGATATCAGCAGCATTAATCTGCCTATCATTTCGGCAGTTGATGTATGTATTTTAAAATTTTGCATATTCGGATTTTTCAGACCGAAATGTCTTCGCTGTAGATATTAAATAAATAGCAATAACACCATTTCTAGCTTGTTCAAAAAATGTTTTAAGATCTTCTCCTTTAGCTTCGTCAATTTTATCATAAGCTTTCGTTCCATTTTCATAAATATCATCTAATTTTTTAATAAAATCATCATATTCATTTTGTGACCATTTATCAATATTGTCAACATCTTTAATATTATTTTCTTTCATAAATTCTTATTTTGTTATTTTATCTGATGTCATTTTTTTATTGTTCTCTTTACTTTCAATTTTCGCTGGTAATACAACTGGTATACTTTTTTGTTTTTTAGCATCTTTTATGCGATTATTATCATTTATATCAAATTTCCTATAAAAATCCAAACAATTGCCAAACATTGTGTATCTATTTTTAGTAGCTGTTATTTGAAATACTCTAGCGATAGTACCAGCTGTAATATTATCAGAGAGTTGCGACATATGTTCTTCTTCATTAGTTTTTTCTAATTCAGCATTAGACGTAAAGCCATCATTCATTATTGCATTTAAATCATTAATAAGTTTATCATATCTTTCTTTTGGTCAGGTTTTTAATTTATCAACATCTTTAATATTATTTTCTTCTATAAAAGTATTTTATTCGATTTTGTTATTTTATCATGTGCTTTTTCTCGTTAAAATCGTCTTTTTTCTTCAACATTTAAAACCCTTACTACTAACTCTCCAATTGTTTCTTGTTTTTGTTCAATATCCTCTAATTTGTCTGATAACTTTCCTAAAACAGTCCTAATTTCATATGTGGTTAATTCTGATAATCTTCGTTCAAATAAAATTGAATTATTGATCAGCTGATTTAGTTCATTTCGTCTAGCAACAGGATCAGCAATATTTGCTACAAGTGCTTCGGCTAATTTTCTTCTTTCTTGTCAGATCTAGCAACAATTTTTGCAGCAGCTGCTTCTTGTTGTTCCTTGACTAATCCGATTAAACCTTTTTCCTGTAGTCGCATAGGTTCTTCTTCTGACAGCGGTTTAGTTTAAGGTTGTTTTCCAAATAGTGCCTCAGTTACTGGTTTGAGAATCGTAGCTGTTGCTTCTGCAGCAGTTATTTGTCCACGTCGTGCTTGCTGTACTCGCTGCTTAAATGCTGCTTCAGATTGAGCATGTTTTTTCAGATCTTCTATATGTTTTCTGTATTTTGCTCGTTTATCCATTTTATTATATATAAATGTTGTAAAAATTTAAGAAGAATTTAAGAAGTCGAAGACATCTTACTGCAGATAATTTTCAATACAACAACGAAACATTTTAGCTGGATCATGTGTAAGTTTATCAAATAAGAAAAAGTTATATTTATCCGCTGTTGCTTTATGATAAAAAGTTCGATACATTTATCTTTTGTTACGTCGCCACATTGCTCGTTTGCAATATTTCTAACATCAACATTGTCTAGTGCAGGAAATAATATAAAACAACCAGTATTTCGCCGAATAAATTTGTCAACATTATAAAAACCTTGGGCTAAATAAACAGAATTACATTTTTTTTACGTGACGGTGAAAAATAGGATCTCATTTTATTCATCTCTTCATTATGTAGAGGAATGTGGTCAAAACTATGATCTTATGTTCGGATGAATCAAGTTGATTAACTGGAACAAGTTCTTCTGGTTGTTTGATAATAAAAAAATCTTCACCAGCATCAAGATCATCACGAAGTTGTTATTATATTCGCTAAGTAGCTTGTTGTGGATTAATTGTATAAGTATAAACTCGATCGTAGTTAAAATTATCTCCAAGAAGTAAATTCATTAACAAATTTGTTTTTCCCGATCCTGTTAGTCCAACAATAAGATAATGACAATCTGGAAGTTCATTGTTATGTTTATGTTTCACCAACCGCTCTGTATCAAAATTTAATATCGGTGACGAGGTTGTCGTTAACTTTGCCATTGTTGGTATATAAAAATTGTCAGACAATAAATAAATAATGAGCTATTATACAAAATTTGGAACAACATTAGGAGATTCATCGGCTGTAAGTACAACAATAACAAACGACAAGATTGATTTATCTGGTTACCTGACAAAATCTGGTGATACAGTGACAGGAAACCTGGTTATGTGAAATCAACGAGTAATGGATTTAGAAACAGCGTATCCGCCAATAAATGTTGTTAATACACAGGCTGTTAGTTATGCACAACTAAAAGCCGTCGATAATAATAAACTAGATAAATCTGGCGGAACTTTAAGCGGCAACTTAGATATGTCAAGGAAAAAATTACAAATTTGGAGACCGGGTATCCACCAGCGAATTTAAATCAAACACAAGCTGTAAGTTATTTACAGTTGAGGTATGTGGATAATAACAAACTTGATAAAACCGATGGGACAATTACAGGTAATATTAACATGTCAGGTCGACTAGTGTTAGGTTTAGAAACTGTATATCCGCCAGCAAATGTTGATAACACGCAAGCTGTAAGTTATGCACAACTAAAATCTGTTGACGATAATAAACTTAACAAAGCCGGTGACACAATGACAGGTAACCGGTCTATGTCAAATTAAAAAAGAACTGGATTACCGACAACCTCGCCACCAGCTAATGATAATGATGCTATTAGTTATGCTCAGTTAAAGGAAGAACTTACGTCAATAATTTAAGAAATATGGTGGACCAGTGACAGGCAATATAAACATGAGAGACAAAAAAATAATTACGACATATGTTCCAGTTAACCATAATAATCTGACAAATAAAGCGTATGTTGATAGTATATCTGGTGGTGGTGCAAAACGAACTGAAAACAATGTTGGATATATTCCAACACTTTTTAAAGCAACTGACAACCAAGTTGGGTTTGAGGTAAGCTCTTCATCATATTATCCTGAAAATTATCCTTATTACGCTTTCTCTGATAAACACGAGTGGACGACCAACGGAGAAGTTGAAAATTATTGGATTAAATTAAATGTCCCACTGCAGTTGCTGTGTGGCAATTTCATTTGCGACATCGATTAAACTCTAGTGTTCGTCGAATTTATAATTGGTTGTTTAAAGGATCAAACTATGATATCGACTGGGCAACATTATATAGTGCAGTAAATACGTATATTACAACAACACAATATTTTACAGTCCCGACAGAAAACACTGTTAACAAGTACTTATATTTCCGAGTTCATGTTGTTGCTGCTGAACATCCGTTTCCAGGACTTACAGCATTTCAAATATACACACTTGATGATCAGATGTGATCATTGTGAACAAATTTAAGCTAGTGCTATAAAATAATGGCAAAACAATGGTTTATAGACATTGCGAGAAAATTTTATGATAATATTTTTAACCCTACCAAAAAGGTTGGAGATGATTCACTAGTGGCACGTACGATAAATACCAGAAAAAATTTTCAATTCCAATGATAAACTCTCCATTGTCAGAAGAAGAAAAAAAGTTTGTTCGTGTTATGTATATGCGGGGACCACAACTAAAAGAAGCAATAGAAAATTCTGAAGCGGCAAGTAGATACTGTTACCCTGATGATTGTCTAGATGAACATAAACAAGTTGAAATTATATTTAAAAAAATATTGCTGGAGCTTGATTTTGGAAATTTATGTTTGATAATAAAATCGAACTTAATAGAAGATCGAGCTTTCGGTGAAAGAGAAGATATGAAAATACAAGTAAACGATAGCCATGATAGTCTCGACAGACTAGCAGAATCTAGGATAATGGGAATAAAAAGAAACAAGAAATTATATAATAGTTTTTGAAGACGAAATATTTTTAAGTATTTCGGTATGTACTACCACGACAAAGAAACCCTACTTAAAATTGTTACTATAACACCAGACACCGAGTTGATTATTAAAGCATACTCAAATACAATTATGCCAATGATACGTAAGAAAGACCCAGAATTTGATCCGATTATTGTTGACAGGTCTCTAAAATTAATCAAAGCTTTTGACAATGAAATTAGTGATCTTAATGATATTGAGCAAAGAAAGTTTTTTTGGACGAAGTCCGACAAATAAAGTTGGAAGTAAAAATTGATTCTTATTACGACATAAGTGAAGAAGATGATATTCCATTTCCGTCAATCCAGCGCTCTAGACGATTGTCATTACGAAATTATTACAATGCAATCGTAAAAATATTCACAGAACCATACGTATTGTTATCGGATCTAATAGTCTCTCTTTTAGGAATTACTCCCGTTTCACCTTCAGATGTGGGATTATTAGGAAAAGAAGAGCTCCAAAAATTAATGCTAGTAAATTTCGTGGTCGCATATGCAATGATCAGACAACATTTTGTTCTCAAAAATTTCACGTCAAATCAAATAAGCTTGGTATTAGGGTATATTGATGAAACAGAAAGCGATTACAGTAATTTGGTGAATAAAACAGATTTGTATGCGGTTGAAGTAGGAAATACTTTTGATTCCTATAGTTGGTAAAGAAAAATGAGGTACTAACAGATAAACGATATAATGATACTTCGTCAGATGTTTATGACAAATACAGAGTTTGTATAGCTGATCCTAACAGTAACAAGTTCCGCTAGTTTCTTGATTCGATTGCTGGTACCAGTACTTTCGTTTTGGATAAAATATTGTATAATGAAAAAACATATCATCGATTTCAATCACATTTCAGAAGAAATTCCAAAATAAGATGTTGACGCATTAATACAATATTATAGATTTTATCACAAAAACCTCTGGTGTGTAAAAGAATGTTATAAATACTACCGTAGAATACTTCAAGTAATATCATATTTGCCATTGTTAATGATTACTCTGGTATAATTTCAAGTGGAGCATTATTAAATCCGTTTTTGTTAATAATATCTGGTGTCGGTGTCTCTCTTTCAACAGCTTGTAAAACGACTGAACCTAAACTTGAAACAAAAAAAAAATTCTTGTAAAACAGCAAGTATAACTTACAAAAAGTTACTTGATCAGATACGATCTTACTTGCGAGGTGTAAAATATGATAGGGACGATTTAATACGCGAGTTTTGTATTATTGACAGCATGTTAACAGATATTCTGCCAATGAGAGTCAGCAGGTATGAAAAAGATTATCATAAAATATGGTTACAACAGTAGATATTTAGAAAACATCTAGAGGTCCAGGATCATCTTTCCAATTTTTGGTAGAGGGGTGGGGTCTCTGATCTAGAACCCGCATTTGGTTTAGGATCAGCCTATTACTATAATGAAAAAGAATATTTTATCACCAACAAAGTTAATCCAGCAGGTCCTAATATTTGTTTTGGAGTCAAGAATCCGCTTTTGGTTTACTGAAATTTGTAGGAGGAGGGTGTTTTTTTATATAAAAATTAGGAGAGGGGGTCTCTGACGTGGTGAAAAAATGTCAGAATATATTTATTTTGAAGGGGGTGGGGATCTCTGGTCTAGAACCCGCATTTGGTTTAGGATCTGCCTATTACTATACTAACTAAACTAATAATTATTTTACAACATCAGAGAGGAACTACCAATGCACGCATTCTCACTTCGTCAGGGATTTTATAAGATTCATGACGTCACGAAGTTCGAAAATCAATTACACACTATGCATGAACATCCTTCAATTCGCTACATGCAGAATGTAATCGATTTCCATGCTTCATGACATCGGAAATCGTGTAAAATATGACGATAAATTCCAATTTAATATCAATCCGGTGTCTACATGTACGTATTAATACAGTCAGTATGTGAACATGAATCAGTATCAAAATGAAGGACTCGTGATGATTGAAATAGATAATCAAATTTGACCCTCACACCACTGAAAGAAAAATTGAGATAATGGTCACGTACAAGATGCTGCATATGTTGCATGTAACAAATTCATATGTATGTCGGCGCCGTCCCTATCATATCGTGCTTTGAGCGTTTGTAATGTTAAGTAAATTCTCCTACTTCGTTTATTTGATATGATACGTAAATTGTGTTTTCTTTAGAACTGTACCTTATAGCATGTTGGGGAACGTATGAGTTGAGAGAGTGAAGCAGTGGCGTACGAAGCTAAAATGCCGCCCGGGGCGGAAGTCCGAGATGCCGCCCTCTGTCGCTTATTTTATTCAGCTATACCCTTTTTAGTTATCTGAAAAACATAATCAATAACAAAGAACAATGTGTCAACAACATTGTAATCATGTATGTCACAGTGTCACTGTAACTTAATAATTAGTTTCTGCCATGACTGTTGCAATACGATTAATGTCGCAGATCGAAAAGTTAGTATCTGAATAATCCGATTACATTATTTTCGTAAATAACTAGTTACAGTTAAAATATTTTTAATGCTAATAATCACAGCACCGTAAATTACCCACGTCTCTAATAAGCCATAATTGCCATTGGTTCGTATCAGCTGTAGCACTAAAGTACACATAGCTGTCGAATTTGCCTTGAGCACTGAAGCCACCAATGCATATCAGTGACTTGATCTCTGAAAATACAGCACACAGAAGACAAGCCATCGAGGTCCGCACTAGCATCGTCACAGGGCGGCGGCATAATCAAGAGGGGCATTACCAAATTTTCAAAATTTTATCCTGCTTTTTTGCCACCCCTATGGAAGTGCCGCCTGGGGCGATTCTCTCCCATTGGTCATTCGCTACGCAAGTGGCGTGGAGACATCACGCTTTCCTTCATAGTTGTAATGTACGAACATAGATAGATTATTATAGTGCTAAATGATTCGATTAGTACTTTTATAAACTTGTCTGATAATCTTGACGAATATGCCGACTGGTTTTCAACTTAGCATTGTGGCATCGTCGTGGTGGTTATTTTCTGCCTTCCAGATGGTTTATTGCTCTTTATGTTTTGGGGGTTCTTATTCGTTTTTTGGGGGTTTTTTTTCATTTTTGGTGGTGACACTGTAACTGGAACATGCACAATTTCATACAGGTAGATTTCGTGTGATATCATATGCTGATAGAATTACTTTCTTTAAAATCACTGTAGTCGTCGTTTTGTTTCGTTTAGTAACAAATCGATGCACAGACAATTTGCCGATGGCTTGGCTTGATTTCGTGTCAATCAAAACCTAATTTGTCCAGGGGATCTTGGCAAGATTTGAGATTTCAAGTAAATCCGTGGCTTTGTTACATTACTTTTAACAAAAACATGTCATTACTTTTCTAAGCGTACAGTACAACCAACAGTCTGTGAAATTTAGTGTTAGTACTGGGGCTTTTGTATAACTAAATACTATTACATATAGTAACAATTATGAGAAAAGGAGACAAAAATTATGTCGGAAAATTCTTTTCAGAGGAGTTAGATCTAATAGACACTGAAACTTATATGCATCCAGACCAAAAATGGAGTTCACAAAGACGGTCAGACTTCTTGCACTGTTGTCTTAAGGCCCACAGAAGTTGACATATACTTGTTCAGAGGAGAGCACGAGCTTTATCTGACAGTCTGTCTATTTCACATACGTTTACTTCCAATAAGCTGGAGAACTATCGGATGCTAGCTCCATTTGATGTTTCAGATCAATACAGCGCTGCAGAAATGACATTATCAATAATAAGGCATTGAGACAAGAGTAGGCAGCTGATGAATAAGTTATGGTACTACTACTACTACTACTACTACTGCTACTGTGGCACACTACCACTTTCACAACTACTACTACAAATACTTCTTCACATTTTATGTAGCTGGTGCAACGTTTGCTATCGGTGTTGTTGTTATCTGTGTTTCTATCGTTGGGATCAGCTTCGCAATGCTAAACAAATTCGGTAACGTAAGGTTAATGGGCTTTGGTTTTCATCCGGTCTTGCTATTCACAAACAAAACTCATGATTATGACTTGAAGTTTGAGCTGCAAACAGTTCTTCGGTATTACAAACAAGTATATGTCAAATAATTTGGGTTTACACAGACAATGGAAATCAAACTTCCAGATTTGAAGAGTGTCGAAGTTTCGAGGCCTGTCTTCCTTTTGACCTTTAATTGAGTGCATGACTGTATGCTGTCTTCCATTTGACATTTAATTGAGTTCTTGACTGTACGCTATCTCCCTATTGACTTTTAACTGAGTGCATGGCTGTATGATGTCTACATAACCAGAACCTGCTTCGATTGCCATTAATATTGCTTGATTCAGAAAACTTGCTGTTGAATCGCACTTCAGTTGCTCCGTTTGTGAAATGTATGCACCATAGATGCATTCAGCAGGGCATCATACTTAATGAATCAGTTTAACTTCATATTTCTTCTTCTCTTCTCAATGGTACGTAGTCATACTTTCGATGTTAAACTTACAAATCATCCTCATGAAGTCAGTTGCCTTCACCATATTTAGCCGATCTACAATGCACCCCTGTTACACGCTATTGGTTAGCTGGCATTACATACTAAGGAAGGCAACTCATAAAATCCAATGGATGTCGCTAGGACAAACCACTAAATTAATCCTCCAATATGTAGATAGGATTATCATATCTGAGCCTTGGCTAGCGAAGATGCTGGATAAGCCGCCTTAGAACATTGAAGCCAACAGCTTTAAACCAAGATGACTAGAAAACGACAGCAACAGTCCGTTAATCTGCTTGTTTAAAAATTATCCTTTTGAAGTCAATTGCCTCCACCATATTTAGCCGATGGCCTAGTGGTTAGAGCGTCCGCCTCGGATGCGGGATGTCGTGGGTTAGATCCCCGGCCGAATCATACCAAAGACTTATAAAAATGGTACTAACAGCTGCCTCGCTTGGCGTTCAGCATTAAGAGGTTAGTGTTAAGACTGGTCGGCCTAGTGTCAGGATAATGTGACTGGGTGGGACATCATGCTACATGTCTGCGGGATGATGCCCCAGGGCTAGACATCACCATAAACTGCCACACTGCAGAAATCATAGCGATATGACTGAAAAATTGTTAAAGCTACGTTAAAAAATCCAAATCACACACATTCACACACGTTAATCAGCTCGACAAACTTTAGATCCCCAACTTCTAGTGTCTGTTTAAATAAGCACTAATTAACACTATTGAAACTCTATACACAAAGACATAGTACGCTGTATCTTTACAACACAAACTGTTATCACTGGACAAATACGGCACAAACAACTTAAAAGACTATTATTTTATGGTATTTTGGGCAGGAGGTGATAAATGATATGCTTGATTGAACCACAGTCGTTACGGACGTTGAACATATTTATTGACTTTTTGATTTGAACTTTAGAAATGTATTTAAAGATGGAAGATTTGAAGAAAAAACACGAATGACCGGACATGGTGAATATGTCATAATGCTTTTCATACAAGAAAATGGTAGTTTGAATTCTTGTAGAACATTTTACAAAAATGGTCGTACGTATATAAATAAGTATATATATATAAGTATATATATATATATATATATATATATATATATATATATATATATATATATGTATATATATGCTATATATATATAATAGCAGAAGAGAGAGAGAGAGAGAGAGAGAGAGAGAGAGAGAGAGAATATATGTATAGTATGTACTCTGTATCAATGATATACCACGAGATGTGTAAATTTTTCATTAAAAGGAAACGAAGCTTGCTGAGTTTCCTTTTAATGAAAAATTTATATAACGAGTGGTATATCATTGATACAGCGTACATACTATACATATATTTTATTTATATCACATACAAATACATATATTTGCCCTTTGAACGGAGATCAAATTTACTACAGGCAGCCGTGTATTGACCTAGTGAATGAACTCCTCACATCCCCGAGTGTGTCCGCTACAAAATGTAGTTCTATGAGTTTAGTGGCTATTTGCAATCACCTCTGCATATTGATAAGTTGATTGTTTTCTTTTCTTGATTTCTATTTTTCTCCACATTGATTAAATCAATATAACACACACTTATGATTTAAACATGAAAGATGGTTTCAATGATAAAAGTAGAGCACTAGCAACGCTTGGATAGCTACGCCTTTCACATACCGGCGTATGGAAATTAATGTGGAATAGAAACTAAGCCAACTGACGAACCAACAAGAGGTAATTAAAATATTTTAATATATTTACAGTTGATCTAAGGCATTATTCTGCTTTAGCAACAGTACAACCGACCATACCCTCTCTCTCTCTCTCTCTCTCTCTCTCATCCTTTGGTCGGTTTGACTTAACTTTTACCATCATTCATAAGTCCAGAGATATCGTGGGATAGCACCAACGCAAACCCTCTACGTTCGTCATTCATAGATTAAAATCCCGTATCTTGCTACAATGAGAGAGAGAGAGAGAGAGAGAGAGAGAGAGAGAAAGGCCTTTGGACATTTTCATATTTAAATAATAATCGATTATTTAGAACATTATAGCATGTTTAAGAAAAAAAAAACAAACTACAAAACAACATTAAATACATCACAGTATGTGTACCAAGTAATCGAGGAATTTACTGGTTTGCAACTTTGTATCATTGATAAACACTGTAGATAAATCCCAAGGAAAGTGCACACGTATCGTTACGACGAATCATATTTTTGTAGGTTACTTGGTGTAATTTCTGTTTCAAGGTTTTTTATCCAGCTCAAATTCCTTTTCTCTCTCGCTCCACATTTCTGCGCAGTTTGTCCGTTATGCATGAGAGGAGAGGGGAGAACAGAAAGCAGAAAGAATTGTGATGAAAATGTGTACCATATTAATTCATTTAGAAAACGGGATTATTAATACTTTTCATCGTTATTTTCATACGTCACTAGTGACTAATGTGTGGAAATTGATCATTGATCTAGAATCAACTGCAGACGCTCGCGAGAATGTTTATATATGTGTATTATTGCGCCATGGGCGGATCACAATTTGATATACCAATAGTATTGGCATATCAAATTGCTTTATACCAACACTTTAAATGCATGTTATTT
>JAECUM010025196.1:0-12934 GCA_016617855.1 Megalonaias nervosa | reverse complement strand
AGTTTTATGTTATAGTGCAATTATCTCTTGACTGTTACTTGATTTGATACCTCCAATTAAAAAAAGCTATGTGAACTTACATGACTATTAAAGTATGTTCTATCAATTTATTTACCACTTCATAAGACTGGCTCACCGTTCGACGTTATTAGGGTAACGTTTGTCCACAATTAAGATTTATTAAAGTCAAAAATCGGTGCCTATAGTGAATCATTATTTTAATAATTCATGCCCGTTTTAAGATAAGTCTGTGGAAATCATTTCCAGTTGTGCTAAGAGAAAATTGAATTACTTCCCAAAATGTCTTTAATTATCAAATTTTTGAGGCGCTTAAAGAAAGATTTTAAAAATGTGATAAATGTATTTTTCCCTTACCCGAAAGAAAGGGAAAACTCTATCAAGACGATCAGGTATAGCGGCTTTTCCCATGCGTTTGGGCGATAGTTTATATACACAACTTCGGGGCATGGAATGCGTGCCCTGCTTCAATAAAGGCTACAGGTTAAAAGCAATGGACTCAACCTTGGGTCGTAAAGTTGCGAGAAGTTACAAGATTGTTGCATAACGCATTCTCTTCTCAAAAAAAGCCGGCCTGTCGGGCAAATGCGCACGCCACCTGACTTTAGAGAACATGACCTTTCCAATACTTACTTTTTAACAGACATAAGTAATCATAGAAAAGTTTGCTAGAATAAGCGATTCCCTTCATGTAGCGTCTGTATTGTATAATGTTACTTAACTCACTAGCGTAGAATATAGGAGGAATCACAGTAATATATTTATGCAATGTAAAAGTATTGAAGCGCTCAACAAGCAAAAAGCTGCTTTTATTAAGTTTAAAAAAAAAAATGAGTTATAAAACAAAATAAAATTGGATCTTATGAAAAACCGTAGAAAATTCAATCGTAGTACTACTATACAAATATAAAATTCTAATCAGGTAAGAAATTGCCCTGAAACAGCATCCGAACGTAATTTTATTTTACCATGACATCGAATCATAGTCGACAAATACTGCTAAACTTTTGTTAAATAGCAAACAACTTTGGCACTTCACTAAATGGAAAATTTCTGATTTAATTGTTCAAACAGATCTCAAATATGGCGAAACTCTTTGGATCTATATAGGCGTAGAAATCGGAAATTCTCAAGCACATTACAAATCCTGCTAATCTGTACCATTACCTTTCCTTCAATGCACAGGTGTTTTCCACATGCAATTAAAACTAGGCTCATTTGCCTTATGTATACTCGTGTGTCCCATGTTCAGATGACCCCTGCGGCGGTTCTGAGTTTAATGAATTAAAATTATCTTTTCTTTCTTTATTTCATAGAACAGAGGTAACTAACGAGATGACGAGGTATTTAGCGTGGTTGGTATTAGGACTGTTTTGTGGGGTTGTTCGGTCGGGATACAATTCCAGCAAACAGAAGCGATCTATAGCTCCACCTTTTCCACCTCCTCCACCCCCTCCCTTCCTCTTCTCTGGTCAGGAACTGGAGGCCGCGATCCAACAAGCTCTCATTGTTGGTCATGGAGAATTGAAGGAGCAAAGAGCATTGAACGAATTGCTATACAGACAAGGTAATGTTTCAGATGGTATACCTGTACTCCTAAGAGGCGATATTTTTGGGGTCTGGATGGTTCATTGGAATCTCCTTCACTTTGCAACCCTGCCGTTTTGAGTTCGATTCATAGTTTCGGCAGGTGCAAATGAAATTTAGTGAACAAACAAGATTAATGTGTTCTTCGATTCTTAAGAAAATACTACGACAAAATCGGAACTGTTCACACTGTTTCGTTTTGTTAGACTTTAGAGTAATGTTTGTAACATACACGCCTAAAATTTTAAATGTTTGAATTGCAGCTTCTAAAATAATCTGTGGTACTTGCTACATTGATTTTTGTCTCACTGCATATATTCACATTCTGTTCTTTCCTAAATACAACTCTCTTTTGGAAGATCTTTTGTTCTGTGCGTAGGAAGTGTTAACGTTCGACAGCAAATATTTCTGTCTAGCTAACGTTATCGTACACAACTTTTCTTTTAATACGTTACATCATCAGCCTTAGACTATTTTGACCGGAAGTGAAGTATCGGACTCTTTGACTGATATTTTTGACATTCTGAAAGTTTGTGCTTAAATTGAGAATTGGGGAACTATAGCAGTAGTTACATCTTACTGGATGGATGACTACAATGTCGGCCATAATAAACAAATAGGATACTTTTATAGTACATAAAGCCCCTCGTTATAACACAGTTCCTATTGAAAAAGCGAATAGGTCATTAAGTGGTAGTAAACATTTCTATGGATTATGTACTTCTTTATAAGGCGACCCCACTATAAGGTCGGCATGCTCTATGGCTCCTATGGACAGTGTTGACGGAGTACTGTATTCCCTACATCATAACATTCCTTCTGTTGTTGCCGGTTGTCCTCATTTACACACATCTTGTATCTATGCATGATGTCATCTTAGTTTGCACGAGCTGACTGTACAACAGCGAAAAGCTGTTGCATAGAAATTTATGTTTGAATAAAATTTGGAAAATATTTGTATCTGCTATCTACTTCCTGTGGTTTTTTCTTGCTCTAGGCGTGGACGAAAAGAAACAGGGTAGCAACAAGAAATGGACCAATATTCATCAAATGGCTAACTTCCGGTGGATAAAGCGAATTTCGTACTCTGAGATTGAACAGGCTCTTGTCAGTATCCGAGCAACCAAAGAACTGGTCCATATGTAAGTTTCATTTGAACTGCTTGAACCCCTCGCTTAAACTACCAAAAAACAACATAATTGCCACTGTTAAAATTTTACACAGCAATAATTTCACACATTGCATTGTTGCATGTGCAGGACGCGCACCAGATGGTGACAAAGTGTAGTTATGCCTACAATTACATGGGGGTTGGAAGGATTGTTGATTTTAGCGGGAGCTGATCTTGAATTTGTTTCATTGGCCATCTTGCTGACAAATCACACTGTAATATTTGAAGCTAAATAGTATTTTGTATTTCGTTTCCGGTAGGAGAGCACTTGCATTTCTGACAAAAAGACTGTTCCTTCGACGAAAACACAGAAAATCATTCAAGTTATGAAAGCAAACACTCCCGGAAAAGATAGAATAAAACAACAACAACACAAACAAAAACAAACAAACAAAACAATGACTCCCCTCTTAAACTAAAAAAACCCAACCAAAACTGTTTAAACTTGAGAGCCTCACAACATTCACAACATTTGCAACAATTAAGAATGTAGTCAAAAGTTCAGTTAGGAATACAAACGAGAAGCGGCTTGGGTTGTTACACAAAGTATTTACAAACAATGTCCAAGTACCTCCCATCAAAAAACAAATAAAAACAAAACAAACAAAGCACTCTATATTTGCAAAGGAAACAGGAAAACATTTTTCTTAAAAAAAATAGTTTGTTTTAATTTGGTTTTGGAAGAGACGTGTGATTTCTTTTGGAAAATCGCAGATTCATGGGAATTTATCGAAAGACATGCGAGAAATTGTCTATTAACCATGCGACTGAACGCAATGCTGCACGAATCATTGCGAACGCAGCTTGTTTTGCAATATTTATGGATCACCATGAAACCTACTAATGTCATCATCTAAAGATGCACATACTGAGTTGTGCTTTTTGTAAGACTGATTTTATTTGACTTATGTTACGTATCTAGGCTCGTACAAAAGTACCGAGCAAAGAGTGAAGACAACAAGCTTTGTAAAATTTAACAAAATAATTTATTTCCCTAGAAAAACAAGGTAAAAATAAGAAGGACTTACGGTTTACGAATCAAATCAAAAATTAATCCAAAAATTAAAAGAATATAAGTCCTATCAATGAAAAGTCCTAAATGAATCACAGTTCGAATCCCGATGAAATTCCAAGATGGAAGGCGATGACGTATGCCATAACCTTCAAAGTGTTGCCATGTCAACAGTTCCTTGTTGAATCACAAAGAATTAAATTCCAGTTTGGAATTCCGAAAAAATTTCGAGAAATGTCTTTGTCCAAGAATCAATTTAGGAGCACTAATATTCTAGGGTAAAAAAATTACTAATTCCAAAAAATAAAAATTCAGCTCAAACGGGTCACAACAAAACACCTTTGAGCTTCAAAGGTTTAAAGCACAACTGGCAAATCACTATACTAACATGAGTTATAAGCCCAACTAAAATGCAAAACAGATTCCCGGATTGGGGTCAAAATTTCATCCCACTGGGAAAACCAAAAGTTTGTAACAACAAACACATGTTATTTGTCACGTACACCAGGTATGGCCTTGATTCCACTAAATGAATCTTACTCTTAGAATGAATAACTTTTTTTTTTTTTAAAACAAAAGTTGTTTACTAAAAGCCTTACTGATTTCTAAATCAAGGTCAGGAATTAGATACAATGCTTCAACTACTGGTTGTTTATCAGGTCAAACAGAACTGAACTGAATTTCTAAAAAAAAAAATATCAAATCCAGTAGGCATATTCGAGCACTTCGGGGCATCCATTTTGATAGCTCTCTACTTTAGATAGTACATAGTTTAGTTTCCATAGTTACCACATACAAAAAATTTTCAGTCACAGTATATGAATATAACGGAAGTATGCCAACATTCTCTCCATCGTGCAAGTTGCCAAGGCAATCAATTTCACCTTATGCCAGCCAATCCCTCAAAAGTAAATAATAACTGTAGTGCAAAAACCTATGCAGTCCCATAAGCACCGGAAGTGAGAATCAATTATCGAGTGAGGCGGGAAGCTGATTGTCGAATATTTTGGTAATTTTAGAAATTAGAACATAAAGTAGCTGCGGGAAAAGTTAAGTTTTCTATTTTGGGATCTAAACTAAGTGATTGCATCATCTTTTTCAGATTAAAGACACCGTTGCATATTTTGAAAACCCAACCGGACCTTGTGATGATTTGGCGGAAGATGAACAGCCAGTTTTGTTCTCCTCGTAACCCCGTCTGTCCCCCATCAGACTACCCCTATCGTTCTGCTGATGGTTCCTGTAACAATCTGGATAACATATTATGGGGCATGTCCAATAGACCACAAAAAAGATATCTGCCAGCGGACTACCAGGATGGTATGGATGTATTAATCGCTGTCTCATTCCGAGATCTGATTCTAGGGCCCCAGTTCCATTTCATATTTTCCCCTCAGACTTAGTGTTGAGATTACATCGCACATTATTTTTCAAACAGTCTCATTTTTTTTTTTCACCCCGCGGTAAAAATCGCTATCGGGTTGAAAATAAAACTTTTTGACTCTTTGAATGCCAAAGAGGAATTAATAAAACATTGAGGAATTCAAGACAGTTTCGGTGAATACGAAGGATAAACAAGTCGGAACGAATTAATATAAGGGAGTAGTCAATATTTTCCTGAAGAAGGGGATATATGGTTTTGGAGTGTGGTGCTTTGGTGTTGTATTTTAATTTTTTGCGGTATATTTTGTAAAACAATATTATTTACACATTCCATAAAATGACATAATAATAGTTTTATATTATTCATTATTTGAATGCGTATACACTATCACTAGCTACATTACTTTAATTTGTTTAGCCACCACTCCACCCTTAGAATATTGGATATTAACTACTCCCTGGAGATTTTATCACCCAATAAATACCACATTTTTGGGGTTATTTTTTTTTTTTAGCTTTGTTACGACTCTATGGTCTTATACTAAATAAAGAGCAAAAAGCCAACAATTTTTGTAAAATTCAAGAAATAATTTATTTCCCAAGAATACAAACTGAAAATTCAAAAAGAACTTAGCGTCTTGTGAATTTAATCCCAGATAGTAACAAAAGTTTTATTACATGTCCAAAAGAATAAAGTTCCAACTGAATTCCAGTGGTATTCCAAATAAATCCCAATATTGAATGTGTTGATCTGTCTGTAGTCTCTAACGTGAAAATGTGCCAATGGCCTGAATTGTGATGATGTGCTAGCGGTTTTTTGATGTATTACAATACTATAATAAAAAATTTCTGTCCAAGAATATTATTAATGAACACTTTGTTTTTTCACTTTTTTTTCTTCAAGTGAATAATAATTATTTGAATAAATAAATACACCGAAATGAAAAACTGAACACAACAATACGACTGATTCTGCTTCACGATGTTAAGGCAAGAATGAGTAATTTTTAACTAAACAAGATTACAAACACATCTACTTGACCTGGGTCGCAATTACCATTTTCTGAAAGTACTCTGTAAACATAATGGAAGCTTTTCTTTTAGAAGTTTTTAGGGTCAGAATCAAAACTGTATCTTTCAACTTAAATTCAGGTTAACGTGTTTACATTAATAATGATCTGATTATTTAGTCCTCAATTATAGACAACAATTTTAGCTACGAATTCTGTTGTTTACAACATAAATGTCCCTGATCAGGTAAACATTGAACATGATTTTGGACAACGTCAAGTACAAAATACAAATGTATATTACATATAATCATTACGAAAAGCCAAGAAATAATACAAATTAGGTATACATAACAGTTTTCATCAAAAAAAGACAAAGCAATGGAACAAATATTGTACAAAAGTAAACTGTTTGAAATTTTCTGTTTGAAGTCACTGGCTCTATTATGTAATAGGGTCGATCTGTAGTACTGACTGTAGCATTTAGTGATGTCGATCTGTAGTACTGACTGTAGCATTTAGTGATGTCGATCAGTAGTACTGACTGTAGCATTTAGTGATGTTGATCTGTAGTACTGACTGTAGTATTTTGTGATGTTGATCTGTAGTACTGACTGTAGCATTTAGCAATGTTAATCTGTAGTATTGACTGTAGCATTTAGTGATGTTGATCTGTAGTACTGACTGTAGCATTTAGCAATGTTGATCTGTAGTATTGACCGTAGCATTTAGTGATGTTGATCTGTAGTACTGACTGTAGCATTTAGCAATGTTAATCTGTAGTATTGACTGTAGCATTTAGTGATGTTGATCTGTAGTACTGACTGTAGCATTTAGCAATGTTGATCTGTAGTACTGACTGTAGCATTTAGTGATGTCGATCTGCAGTACAGAGAGTAGCATTTAGCAATGTCGATTTATAGTACTGACTAGCATTTAGCAATGTTGATCTGTAACACTGACTGTAGCATTTAGTGATGTCGATCTGTAATACTGACTGCAGTATTTAGCGATATCGATCTGTAGTACTGACTGTAGCATTTAGCAATGTTGATCTGTAGTACTGACTGTAGTATTTAGTGATGTCGATCTGTATTACTGACTGTAGCATTTAGTGATGTTGATCTGGAGTGACATTTAGCAATGTCGATCTGTAGTACGGACTGTAGTATTTAGTGATGTCGATTTGTAGTACTGACTGTCGCATTTAGTGATGTCGATCTGTAGTACTGACTGTAGCATTTAGTGATGTTGATCTGGAGTGCTTATTGTAGCATTTAGTGATGTTGATCTGTAGTACTGACTGTAGCATTAGTGATGTTGATCTGGAGTACTGACTGAATCGTTTAGTGATGCTGATCTGTAGTACTGACTGTCGCATTTAGTGATGTCCGTTTGTAGTACTGACTGTAGTATTTAGTGATGTCGATCTGTAGTACAGACAGTAGCATTTAGTGATGTCTGTTTGTAGTACTGACTGTAGCATTTAGTGATGTTGATCTGGAGTACTGACTGTAGCATTTAGTGATGTTGATCTGTAGTACTGACTGTAGCATTAGTGATGTTGATCTGGAGTACTGACTGAAGCGTTTAGTGATGCTGATCTGTAGTACTGACTGTCGCATTTAGTGATGTCCGCTTGTAGTACTGACTGTAGTATTTAGTGATGTCGATCTGTAGTACAGACAGTAGCATTTAGTGATGTCTGTTTGTAGTACTGACTGTAGCATTTAGTGATGTCAATCTGTAGTACAGACAGTAGCATTTAGTGATGTCCGTTTATAGTACTGACTGTAGTATTTTGTGATGTTGATCTGTAGTATTGACTGTAGCATTTAGTGATGTCGATCTGTAGTACTGACTGTAGCATTTAGCAATGTCGATCTATAGTACTGACTGTAACATTTAGCAATGTTGATCTGTAGCACTGACTGTAGCAATTAGTGATGTCGATCTGTAGTACTGACTGTAGTAATTAGTGATATCGATCTGTAGTACTGACTGTAGCATTCAGCAATGTTGATCTGTAGTACAGACTGTAGCATTTAGTGATGTCGATTTGTAGTACTGACTGTAGCATTTAGCAATGTCGACCTATAGTACTGACCGTAGCATTTAGCAATGTTGATCAGTAGTACTGACTGTAGCATTTAGTGATGTCGATCTGTAGTACTGACTGTAGCATTTAGTGATGTCGATCTGTAGTACTGACTATAGCATTTACCAATGTCGATCTGTAGTACTGACTGTAGCATTTAGTGATGTTGATCTGTAGTACTGACTGTTGTATTTAGCAATGTCGATCTGTAGTACTGACTGTAGTATTTAGTGATGTTGATCTGTGGTACTGACTGTAGCATTTAGCAATGTCGATCTGTAGTACGGACTGTAGTATTTAGTGATGTCGATTTGTAGTAATGACTGTCGTATTTAGTGATGTCGATCTGTAGTACCAACTGTAGCATTAGTGATGTTGATCTGGAGTACTGACTGTAGCATTTAGTGATGTTGATCTGTAGTACTGACTGTGGCATTAGTGATGTTGATCTGGAGTACTGACTGAAGCGTTTAATGATGTTGATCTGTAGTACCGACTGTCGCATTTAGTGATGTCCGTTTGTAGTACTGACTGTAGTATTTAGCGATGTCGATCTGTAGCACAGAGAGTAGCATTTAGTGATGTCCGTTTGTAGTACTGACTGTAGCATTGAGTAATGTTAATCTGTAGTACAGACAGTAGCTTTTAGTGATGTCCGTTTGTAGTACTGACTGTAGCATTTAGTGATGTCTGTTTGTAGTACTTACTGTAGCATTTAGTGATGCCAATCTGTAGTACAGACAGTAGCATTTAGTGATGTCCGTTTGTAGTACTGACTGTAGTATTTTGTGATGTCGATCTGTAGTATTGACTGTAGCATTTAGTGGTGTTGATCTGTCGTACTGACTGTAGCATTTAGCAATGTTGATCTGTAGTACTGACTGTAGCATTTAGTGATGTCGATCTGTAGTACTGACTGTAGCATTTAGTAATGTCGATCCATAGTACTGACTGTAACATTTAGCAATGTTGATCTGTAGCACTGACTGTAGCATTTAGTTATGTCGATCTGTGGTACTGACTGTAGCATTTATTGATGTCGATCTGTAGCACTGACTATAGCATTTGCCAATGTCGATCTGTAGTACTGACCCTAGCATTTAGCAATGTTGATCAGTAGTACTGACTGTAGCATTTAGTGATGTCGATCTGTAGTACTGACTGTAGCATTTATTGATGTCGATCTGTAGTACTGACTATAGCATTTACCAATGTCGATCTGTAGTACTGACCGTAGCATTTAGCAATGTTGATCTGTAGTACTGACTGTAGCATTTAGTGATGTCGATCTGTAGTACTGACTGTAGCATTTAGTGATGTCGATCTGTAGTACTGACTATAGCATTTACCAATGTCGATCTGTAGTACTGACTGTAACATTAATGATGCTGATCTTGAGTACTGACTGTAGCATTTAGTGATGCCGATCTGTAGTACTGACTGTAGCATTTAGTGATGTTGATCTGTAGTACTGACTGTAGCATTTAGTGATGTTGATCTGTAGTACTGACTATAGCATTTACCAATGTCGATCTGTAGTACTGACTGTAGCATTTACCAATGTCGATCTGTAGTACAGACTGTAGCATTTGGTGATGTCGATCTGTAGTACTGACTGTAGCATTATTGATGTTGATCTGGAGTACTGACTGAAGCGTTTAGTGATGTTCATCTGTAGTACTGACTGTAGCATTTAGTGATGTTGATCTGTGGTACTGACTGTAGCATTTAGCAATGTCGATCTGTAGTACAGACTGTAGTATTTAGTGATGTCGATTTGTAGTACTGACTGTCGCATTTAGTGATGTCGATCTGTCGTACTGACTGCTACAGTGATGTTGATCTGGAGTACTGACTGTAGCATTTAGTGATGTTGATCTGTAGTACTGACTGTAGCATTAGTGATGTTGATCTGGAGTACTGACTGAAGCGTTTAGTGATGTTGATCTGTAGTACTGACTGTCGCATTTAGTGATGCCCGTTTGTAGTACTGACTGTAGCATTTAGTGACGTCGATCTGTAATACAGAGAGTAGCATTTAGTGATGTCCGTTTGTAGTACTGACTGTAGCACTGAGTAATGTCAATCTGTAGTACAGACAGTAGCATTTAGTGATGTCCGTTTGAAGTACTGACTGTAGCATTTAGTGATGTCCGTTTGTAGTACTGACTGTAGCATTTAGTGATGTCAATCTGTAGTACAGACAGTAGCATTTAGTGATGTCCGTTTGTAGTACTGACTGTAGTATTTTGTGATGTCGATCTGTAGTATTGACTGTAGCATTTAGTGGTGTTGATCTGTAGTACTGACTGTAGCATTTATCAATGTTGATCTGTAGTACTGCCTGTAGCATTTAGTGATGTCGATCTGTAGTACTGACTATAGCATTTACCAATGTCGATCTGTAGTACTGACTGTAGCATTTAGTGATGTTGATCTGTAGTACTGACTGTAGCATTTAGCAATGTCGATCTGTAGTACTGACTGTAGCATTTAGTGATGTCGATTTGTAGTACTGACTGTCGCATTTAGTGATGTCGATCTGTAGTACTGACTGTAACATTAATGATGTTGATCTTGAGTACTGACTGTAGCATTTAGTGATGTTGATCTGTAGTACTGACTGTAACATTAGTGATTTTGATCTGTAGTACTGACTATAGCATTTACCAATGTCGATCTGTAGTACTGACTGTAGCATTTAGTGATGTTGATCTGTGGTACTGACTGTAGCATTTAGCAATGTCGATCTGTAGTACGGACTGTAGTATTTAGTGATGTCGATTTGTAGTACTGACTGTCGCATTTAGTGATGTCGATCTGTAGTACTGACTGTAGCATTAGTGATGTTGATCTGGAGTACTGACTGTAGCATTTAGTGATGTTGATCTGTTGTACTGACTGTAGCATTAATGATGTTTATCTGGAGTACTGACTGAAGCGTTTAGTGATGTTTATCTGTAGTACTGACTGTCGCATTTAATGATGTCCGTTTGTAGTACTGACTGTAGTATTTAGTGATGTCGATCTGTAGTACAGAGAGTAGCATTTAGTGATGTCCGTTTGTAGTACTGACTGTAGCATTGAGTAATGTCAATCTGTTGTACAGACAGTAGCATTTAGTGATGTCCGTTTGTAGTACTGACTGTAGCATTTAGTGATGTCCGTTTGTAGTACTGACTGTAGCATTTAGTGATGTCAATCTGTAGTACAGACAGTAGCATTTAGTGATGTCCGTTTGTAGTACTGACTGTAGTATTTTGTGATGTCGATCTGTAGTATTGACTGTAGCATTTAGTGGTGTTGATCTGTAGTACTGACTGTAGCATTTATCAATGTTGATCTGTGGTACTGACTGTAGCATTTAGTGATGTCGATCTGTAGTACTGACTGTAACATTTAGTGATGTCCGTTTGTAGTACTGTCTGTAGCATTTAGTGATGTCAATCTGTAGTACAGACAGTAGCATTTAGTGATGTCCGTTTGTAGTACTGACTGTAGTATTTTGTGATGTCGATCTGTAGCACTGACTGTAGCATTTAGTGATATCGATCTGTAGTGCTGACTGTAGCATTTAGCAATGTTAATCTGTAGTATTGACTGTAGCATTTAGTGGTGTTGATCTGTAGTACAGACTGTAGCATTTAGCAATGTTGATCTGTTGTACTGACTGTAGCATTTAGTGATGTCGATCTGTAGTATTGACTGTAGCATTTAGTGATGTCCGTTTGTAGTACTGACTGTAGCATTTAGTGATGTCAGTCTGTAGTACAGACAGTAGCATTTAGTGAGATCGATCTGTAGTACTGACTGTAGCATTTAGCAATGTTGATCTGTAGTACTGACTGTAGCATTTAGCAATGTCGAGCTATAGTACTGACCGTAGCATTTAGCAATGTTGATCAGTATTACTGACTGTAGCATTTAGTGATGTCGATCTGTAGTACTGACTGTAGCATTTAGTGATGTCGATCTGTAGTACTGACTATAGCAATTAGCAATGTCGATCTGTAGTACTGACTGTAGCATTTAGTGATGCTGATCTGTAGTACTGACTGTAGTATTTAGCAATGTCGATCTGTAGTACTGACTGTAGTATTTAGTGATGTCGATTTGTAGTACTGACTGTCGCATTTAGTGATGTTGATCTGTAGTACTGACTGTAACATTAGTGATGTTGATCTTGAGTACTGACTGTAGCATTTAGTGATGTTGATCTGTAGTACTGACTCTAACATTAGTGATGTTGATCTGGAGTACTGACTGTAGCATTTAGTGATGTCGATCTGTAGTACTTACTGTAGCATTAGTGATGTTCATCTGGAGTACTGACTGAAGCGTTTAGTGATGTTGATCCGTAGTACTGACTGTAGTATTTAGTGATGTCGATATGTAGTACTGACTGTCGCACTTAGTGACGTCGATCTGTAGTACAGAGAGTAACATTTAGTGATGTCCGTTTGTAGTACTGACTGTAGCATTTAGTGATGTCAATCTGTAGTACAGACAGTAGCATTTAGTGATGTCCGTTTGTAGTACTGACTGTAGCATTTAGTAATGTCAATCTGTAGTACAGACAGTAGCATTTAGTGATGTCCGTTTGTAGTACTGACTTGTAGTATTTTGTGATGTCGATCTGTAGTATTGACTGTAGC
>JAECUM010025195.1:0-51301 GCA_016617855.1 Megalonaias nervosa | reverse complement strand
ATAAGCTGATATTATTCAAAATATCTTTGCAAAATATTTCCAAAATTGGATGTAAGAAATGTATCAGATGTAAAAACATCTCCCCCAGGCCAGAATATTGTGTAAGCCAATTGAGAGGGTCATATTATAATGAACCCATAGTGAAAAAACTAGTTTACTTTCCAGTCACTTTTTTCACTTTGTCATGCTTACTACAATCCAATCCTATGCTTATTTTATGAATGGTTCTGGAATTTAATAATTTGAGTAAGCTTCTCCTCCTCCTCCTTCTTATACAATATATTCAATGATAAATAATTTAAAACAAACTTGTTCACAAGAGCTAATATATTAAATCAAACTGTTTTTAACAATATCATTTTTCACAAATTACTTTTTAGACAAATTAGTGAAATGCACCATATTGAAATAATGTTTCAAACTATATAATATCAACAAAATTTACTTTTAGATTATCTTGCAGTAAAGCTCAATGAGCTTATGGTATGTGTATCTGTCTTTTTTTCAGTTTTTAAAAACTGCTGGACCCATTTGCTGTAAGATTTGGCAAATAACATTCTGGCACTGAGACCTTTCAAGTTTGTACAAGTAATGCCAATCCTCCATTTAATGTAGCTGTCCTTACAAAACAAGAGATAAAATTTTTTAAATAATATGTCTTACATTATTCAAAAGAATATTTGCCAAATCTGACTGAAAACATCTTGTCATAAAAGATTCAGAATTGGTACAAGGAGTGCCAATCTACCTTCAGTCATGTCTGTTGTTACTTAAAAATAGAAAATTTTTAAAATGACTTCATCTCAAAAAATTGTTTTACAGAATTCAATCAGATTTGACAAAAAGCATTGTGTTAATGAAGCCACTCTGCCATCAAATATGGACACCATCACAAAAACATGTAAAAAAAAATTCTTCTCAAAAGTCCCCAGACAGAATTCAACCCAGTTTGATCATAGTATGATGACTTGTAATATGTGTAAAATTACCATCTGCTGTTATTAAAAGCTGAAAACTTTTCTCACAAACTCACCGGCAGATTTTGACCAAATTGGACAGAAAATATCATAGTATATGAGAACCTTTTACATTTGCACAGATGCTGCAGATCTGCCATAAAAAATTACTTGTCTTATTAAAAGCAGAAAAATCATTTTAAAACCTACCTCTGAAAAGTACTTTAACAGAATTTGACCAAATTTGAAAGAAAGGATCCTTTGCGAAGACTTTTCAAGTTTGTGCCAATGATGCAGATTTTCAGTATCAAATATGGCCACTGTACAAAAAATTCTTAAGAACAAATTTACAAAAATGCACTAAAATGAGAAATTATCATGGTATGAATGACTTTAAGATTTATTAACAACAGCACAAGTCATCAGTTATGACAGATATTTAAAAAGTAAAATAGAAAGCCATTTAAATGGTGACTTCATAAAATTGCTCAACAGAATTTTAACAAATTTGGCATGGAGTATCCTAAATAGCCCACATTACTTGGCCAACTGCACTTGCATTGAACAATTTGGATAATTTCAGCCAGGTGAGTCATCCAAGACCCACTTTTGCCTCTTGTTTCTATTGATGTTGAGGAGTCTGGAGTATTTAATTTTCTCCATGTTCATATTTATTTGCTGTTAATTGGTTTTAGAGTTCTGCTGTCTATAGAAATAAAACTTGCATATTTGTTTTAATCACATTTTTGACAATATTGCAAACCATATTATCACATACTAATTCTTTGAAATATCTTTTACATTTAAAAACCAGTTGTTCTAAATTATAGGATAGCTGTTACGTTCTTTATTATTTTCAGATTGATCATGTTCCAATTTTAATCTCAAATGGTACAGATGATATTAATTATTATTGTTACTGTATATTGTTGTTACACTGTTATTACAACAGCATTTTTAAAGCCTCAGTAGGATGAACTTTTTTTGTTAAAATGATAGCTGTTTTTTTTGTATACTGTTGATGAGCTCTTAACATGTTCATAGAGACCAACATGCTTGATTAAGTGATCAGTTTGTTCATTGCAATATGCCTTTTTGTAGATTAGCTACTCTTCAGTTTTGGGGAAAAAGTTTTAGTCTTCCAGGTACTGAAGGTAGTGCAGACTTAGACCCATTGTTGCACACAAGTCAGACAAGTCCAATATATATTTTTTATTCACCGAAAATAAGAAAGAGTAATTTTAGTGTCAGAGTTAAATACATTTCTGTCCATGTAAAAGATGGAAAATAATATTCAGCAATGCAGAAGTATTTTAATACATAAATGTGGAAATGGTTAAAGTTACATGCCATTAAGATAAAAATGTATCCCAGGTTTGCAAATTTTCTTCACATAGAAATATGATCACTGAAAAAATCAGTATAACCAACACTTGTCAGCGCATGTACATAAACAAATCACCATCTGCCCTAATTTACTCAATGTGACACCTTGTGGTTAGACTAAGGAAGACAACTTTTTATTGCTGATTAGAATATCTGCAAAGAGGTATATTATCTTCTCTTGCTTCTGTCCTAGATCATATTCATTAATGCTGTAAGTCCATATATACCACTAGTTTGAAGGAAAAGATGGCATTGCAAAATGTAAATGTTCCACAGAGACTTGATTTGACTTTCATTGCATCCTGACAAAAACTCAAGACAAAATAGCAGTGACGAAAGAAGCCCCACCAAAAATCTCAGTTAAATGAATGCGAACAAATTAGCTCAGACAAAATCAGTATATATTGCAGGCAGTAATTGTAAAGGATTAATTATGGCATCAGTGACATAGTTTCAAAGCCATTGCAACTAAAATCTAGATCAAACATTCAAACATTGTAATTAAACAACATGTAAACTATTTTTTTAAATTGCAATCTAAGATTAGTATTTAAGCAACCATAGTCAATACCCAATACTATCCAATACTAATGAACCTATATAATAAAGCAAACATCGTAATTAGACAAAGTATAGACTAACAAATACTAATTAAAATATGTACCATATTTGCCAGCCTAAAAAAACGATACTTTTTGACCTGAAAATCTTAGCTTCATCTTGTATTCCAAATCAACTTGTATATGGATTATGTCATCTGAATCACTTTATTGTATTTTTCGTATGGAAAATTATTCTCCAAAAGTACGAAAAATAATGTGTAAAAAAATATTTCATTTTGGGGAAGAAATGTGTATGAAAAAATATAGGATCCCACATGGAGTATTTTAAACAATTACATGATCGTCAGTATTAAAAAATAACATACATCAAATGTAATTGCACTAAAGCAGCATGTACCAGTAATGTACGTTGTTTGTAATATACATTATTTAAATTTGATTACATATATGTGTGTTCGAATTGACAAGTTAGAAGATGAATAACCATGACAAAGACATATTCCATCACAATTTTCTTCGTGCATCTAATGATCAAATAAAACTTATCCCCCATAGAGAGTGAGAGAGAGAGAGAGATATCTTCACGATTGTAAGTCTGTATTGTTCATGTACTTGATGTCTGATCTTACTCATGTACAAGTGCAGTACTGTATTCCATTATCAATTAATACCACTAGGTAAGCAATTCCTTCTATTTTTGATGCTACAAGAATCACATGACTTTATAGTGGTATTTACATGCCAATTAAATATGCTACAGCTGTATTCAGTCATTCCAAGCTAACACCTGTTTGAGGTCAAGATTCGGCATACCAGATCAGATTAGCGAGGCTACCAATAGGGAAATGAGGCTATCTATGGGTATTATGAATACTGTACCATATAATGAAAGGAAATGCCAGGTGGTTGCTCATGTAAATTTCTCAACCAGTGACATCTTTTGAACTTGTTGATGGAACTGACAGAAATTTAAAGTAACATCTAGTATGAGCAAAGATAAAAACCAATTGCTGCCTAAGTACAGGAAGAGTATATGCACTTTTAAAAAATTCTTACTTGTTGGGAATGGAGAGGTCATTATACTTGAAAAGAAAATTAGACAGCATGGGAAATGGTTATTATTGGGATTTAACCTAACTGGAGTCCATATGGATATAACTATTGTGAATATTTAAATCCTGAAGGAGTATGGTATGTATTTTCATAGTTTACATTTACAGTTTCATTTTTGTTAATGTTTTCTCTCTTTGACAAAAGCTTCAGCTAAACGAAGGCAGTAAGGTTAAAAAAAAATATTAAACAAATACAACAACATGAAGAGCTGAAATCAAAATCTCTCTCTCTTATATATCGGACCATATGTGATGGAATACACATGCATCCCTCTCTCTCTATCTCTCTTCCCCCCACCAAAAACTGTGGAACAAGCATTTTAGCATTAATGATGCAATTTCCCTATTGCTGGTAATATGAAATAGCATACAGTGATACTTTTAATATATGTGAAACCAGAAGTTATTATAGTTTAATTCCACACAGCATTGCTAAGTTTATCCTATCTGTAACTCAATAAATTTTCAGCTCAGCGTCATTATTGGTAACTGAAATTAAATAATACATTTAAAATACTTTGTGTGAAACAAAATAGGTACTTTTGGTTACATTTAGTGATCCTGACTGGAAAGGTTACTGAATTACAGATAGGATAAAATTTGCAATGCTGTGTTTTAAATTAAGTGAAAAAGACAATCTGAGGTATTGATCTGGCCTCATCTTATACTAAGCATCAGCTTATATATGGATGAAGGATGGAAAATTTGCCAAATTTGCTGATTCGACTTATACTCTGCATCAACTTATATGCCAGTAAATACGGTACCAGAGTGGGTATAAAAAAAATAGCCCTCCATGTGGCTGATTAAAAAGTAGATTAGTCATGGATAAGAGAGAGTTACAGAAAGGAAACGAATTGCTGTTAAGTGGTGGGTGTACATGTCAGACAGCAAGAATCAACACAGATGGAAGTACATCATGAAGTGTGTCTAGCCAACCTGCTGAGGACAATGGAAGGTGCTCACTGACACTGTAACAGCTATTTTAGAACATTGTCATGCTTCTGGTCCGGCAACAAATTAAGCTGTGAAATAAGTTGCCAAGATATGTAGACTAGCAGCTTATGGCATAGAAAGACAAAGACAAATTATTGAATATAATACAGTAAGAATTTCATTTGAGGCTGCATATCATTTGCCAGTGTATACAGCATCACAGAGAACAATTAAATGTACATATTTATATGCATGCAACAGCCATATCTGAATTCAAGTACAGGTGCAGGTAGTTCAATCCCTCATGCTCTTCAAAACACTTTACAGAATGAATTTTGTGCTGTGAGATTCTGGAAAGCTGATGATCATAGTAACTGATGTTCGTTACACCACTTCCTCAACAACTCGTACCCAGATAACTTGTGAACCCACTTATACTGTGGGGTCAGGGATGGATCCCATTATTTTTTGTCTGCAAAATATCCACATAATTGGCACCTATTTCATTAGCATGAAAAAACCTGATCAAAACTGGTAAATGAAACCTTGATATATCACTCATTTGGTCATTGAAAATGGCAGTTATTACATGGGAATTTTAATCAAGAACATGAAATTTATAACTTTTAATAAGTCATATATTTTGTAAAATTTTCTTTTAAAAGTATATTTTCAGTACACTGCAAAGAACAATATTCGATGAAAGTTTGATCCATGAAAATGTCAGTAATGCCTACTGTTGACAACACTTAAGAAATAAATACCAATTAAACAAGTTTCATCAAGTGTAATTTGTGTTTTAGTTCTTTCTTTTAATTCAGTTTCAGTGTAATCATCTTCTTTGTATTTGAATCTGTCATCACAGCCATATCCACAATTATTTCTGTGAGAACCTAATTAAGTGCCTACCATGTTTTGACATCTGATTTGCATAAGTAATTGTTGTATTGTTACAGTCAATTAAAAGTAGACCTGTTTTGTATTATCAGGATAATTGCATCTCTTGTGTCAAATCAGATGAATGGGGTGGAATAACAAAATTAAAAGGCATGGAAATCATACTCATGTATGAGCTAGCGGTCATGCTGTTGTATCAAGTCAACTCATTTCAATTGACCATTCGAACACTTATAAACATTATTATGCAAGTAACATAATTAAGTTATCTAACATTAATCAGTGGTTCATCCTGCTCATTCACAAATGTGATCAAAGATAGCAAATGAAATTAGCAAAATGAGTGCTTAGTGAATCAAAGCTGTGTTTCACAGATATGGTTCATTTTGGAGAAGCAAATTCCAAAGTTTTTAGTAAATTTAAAATTCACAAATTGGCACACACAGATTTGCTCAGGGATGAGCAGAAATGTGACTACTACTTGCAATGAAATTGTGGCATCACTATCGTATTAATACAACAGTAAGGAAAATAAATCGAGTTTCAATGTTGATGGCTATTGTTTCACTAAATAAATGTCCCTAGTTTTTGAAAATAGAAAATCTTGTTTTGATACGAATTAACAATAACATTCAAATATATCCACATTCACATGTAAATAGAAATGGTGTAATATACAATGTTTTCTAAATATCTACATTATTGCTAATACAAAAAATTCATGTGCATCTAACATAATTGCATTAAAGCATTATGCACTTGTACCATTGTTTAAATTTACTTATTAGATCTACAGGCAGATAACTCTGATATACATAGGTATCCCATCATCAAGCATTTATTTTTACTCCTTGTGATCCAATAAAATTTTGTCCTGATGACCTGTTAGGACTTAAATCCACTTGAGTGAATATTCTTCATATGCTTTTACATTCGAGAGTATGAGTGATTTCACCATTTTCATGCTGTTTTGCTCAGTTTAACTTACTTTTAAATGCCCCAGTGTAGCTGAAGCTGAGATTTATATTGCAGATTTAAATATTCACAGTATAATATATTTTTATCCATATGTACTCCATTTTGCATAAATCCCATGAAGGATCATATATGCTGCAAAATTAGTCACCTTAATAATTTGCAAGCATAGTTGGTTCTCAGCATGTGAAGCAACATTTAAATTCCGACTAGAGAAGGTATGGCCAGTATCATTTATCAGGAAGTGCACATAGACTCATGTCAGCTGTAGTTGTTACAGTGTATTCAGTGATTTGATACTTTTTTCAGAGAATATAAAAGGTGTTTTGGAACTTACACGAGTAGCATGTGCTTATACAAAGTACTATATCCATTAAGATCGAGGCACACAGTTAAAGTTTAACAAAGAAAGATTTAAAATATGTATCAATCAAAACATGTAAAAAAATCTAATTTAAAATAAATAGAATCAGTAAAACGGTGTTAATAGTCTTAAGAGTTAGACTTCAGAGAAAGGGTGAAATAGAATGGGCACTTACTATTAAAAAAATGATTAAATGTTCAGGGTAACTGGAGATTTTAAAAGTGAGAATCTTGAGATTGCAGATGTAAACTGTTGTCACAATGAATTCACACAAGCTTGACATATTTATACTCAAATCACCAAATAGAACATAATCAAGCTAGTTGATTAAATCCTGATAATTTCCTTGATTGTTTTCAGTTACATGGGGCTTTGATTTCTAGAACAGAACCATCACATTGTTTTTGAGAAACGACAGTGACTTGCTTATGATAATGGAGACTGTATATCATTAGGATTTGCTAAATAGAATACATGCATTGCTATAAATATTTGTCAGCATTTATTCCAAATTTATCTCATGATGAAGGAATGAAGGACACAAGTGTGTATTTAAGCAGCAGGTGGGGGTGACCAAGGGACGGCCAGACATAGGTGAAAAAATTGGTGCAAAAAAAATGCATGGAACCATTGGAATGACCAACGAATAGTAACAATAACTATATGTGATACACCATCATGTTTTTTTTATGTGCCATAAAATGTGAATATTTTATTTGATTTTTTTGTTACAATATGAACAACATAGCAAGGCAGGGTGAACAGAGAAAATGGAAAGAAGACCAAATGAAAATGATGCAAAAAAAATATAGAAAGCCCTGTTTCAGTAGCTAATCGTTGTAAGAAAAACTTATTGTTGTCCCCATTGTGTAAATTTTTTTATAACTATTATATCATTTTAAGCAGCAAAATTAGACAGTAGAGGCTGAGCTTTTTGTTTGTGCCAGTTTAGTTGCCAGTTTATTGCCAATTATACCAATTTATGAGGTCCCGTCATGGGGAACCACTTGGTCAACTGAGTCATCACTTACTTGATCAATTTTTTTTAATGTATTTCTCCATGTAATCCTCTGTATTTTTTATTTTTACGTCATCAGACACATTTGTTATCTAGAAGTATCTTTTCAATGCACGATACTTTCTTCCACAACAAGCTGCACACAAATGTTTTTTTCTCTTAACACCAACTCCATAATTTAGACATGGTAGAGGTCCAGTACTTCCACATCAAACACTCTGTAAATGAAGCACACAGTATAGATTGCGACAATTTTCTCCACAAGGTGTAGATGAGCTCATCATCAGCCACTTGCAACTGTTATAATGTTTGGTTGATCATTATATTATTAGTAAAAGTCTAATTAGATAAAAGTATAATTAGAGAAATATCATTATATTTATTAGATAAAAGCAATTATATAGCATGTACCAGTGGGATGAAGCTAGACTACTACTGCAAAAATATCATGATCTTACTGGGAACAAAATCACCTGACCAAAATCAAAACAGATATAAATCTCATAAAAAAAATGACATCAGATCACTAGAAACAACACAAGATGAGTTTACAAGGTTATCTGCGATTGAGCCAAAGCACATCACCAAGTTTGATTTTGACCGACTTAACGATGATAGGAAACAAGTACCACTTGAACTACAGTTGCATGATTTTATCAAAATGGCAAAGAACGAATTTATCAATGACGGTGCATCTCATGTTTGGTTGACATTTAAAATTGATGGTGATGGTATTTCTGTTGATTCCACCATGAATGACAAACGAGCATCTACTGTTATTAATAATTTTGTAGATGACAGCAAGTTTATATTCAGAATAAAATTTAATGTTGAACATATCAGTGAAGATGATCCAACTTGGATTATTTGTGATAAACTCGACCCTGTTAGGGAATCATGGCAACATAACAATGTCGTCATAATAGATAAAAATTCTAAACCGGGTATTTTCACTGGAATCAACAAACCATACTACAATAACGCATATCCAGTGTCCACTGTTGTTTACGCAATTTGTCATTTAAATGAATCAGACATAGCTGCTCTTGCTTCGATGAAAACAGGCTCGCTGAATTGCATGGCTCAACGTGTCAGAGGGCATTATTTAAACTCAAAACATGGAAATGGACTTACAGAATCAAAAATAAAAAAAATAACATAATGTGAAATCTCTTATCAACAGAGCTAAGATAGATGACGTGGTTATTTTAGAAAAAACACCGTAGATTGCAATAATTGTAAAATCAATAACCAATGAGATTTTGTACAATTCTGGTAAATACTATAGTAAAGGTGCTCCAATAATTTTATATGATCATAATTCACATGCGTAGACCAACTTGGTGACAAAATTTCCAAGGGAGAGAATAATATGATTTTATGATGGCGATATCTACAAAGAAATCTGCAACATAAGTAAGTGTGGCCCTGTATCGGTCTGGCTATTTCACGGACATGACTCTGAGTCAGATGACTCAACATTTGATCAGTTTCTTCTGCTATCTGGCATTCTTTATCAGAAGGAATCACTCCAATGTACGTTGACACAGATTGCAGTAAAATATAATGGCAACAACGATTTAGTCATTAACTGTTTTACAAAGCCATCTGTTGTGGCTTATATAATCCCCCCCCACCAATGGCCTCCAACTTCGAAAGAATTACTTGATGATGTAACACAATCTTGTGTTAAGTTTGGCTACGGTGGTCTTTGGAACACAAAATATAACTCCTCCAATATGATTTCTGTTGACAATGTAGCTGTTTATCCGGCGGCTTTTCTTGGACTTGGCTAGTGTCTTTGTTATTTCGAGTCATTCAGGTATCCAACACATGAAATGACACGAGTTGCAATAAACAGGCCACTACCAAATATCGATCTTAATGGATTTTCCGAGATTGAATCATTCAAGTTTTAAGCAAGTATTCATCCTGTGATACCAATTTGGTTTGGTAGACACTTTAATAAACCTGATACCAGTGTCATCTCAATGACTGTTGCGCAAAAAATCAGCGTGGTTGGGCTCCAATAGTGTTATTACGATACATGCTCAATTGCAAGATTCACACATCGTTGACTGTAACCTCTGCAATAATTTCATACAAATCACAAAAATTTGTCTGGTTACCACAAGACAACAAATATGTATGGCAGAAAAATTATCGGTAAGTTTACTAGTGTTCATCATCTGATAATGCACATCATTGTACAAGATTAAGATCCAGTCAGATTAGATTTTGTTGTCAAGGACACAGTGGCAAAAGGTGTGTTGGTGTCATGGATAAATGCAATCATGTAAGATGGAAAAAATGTAGGTACAATAGTTATCTACTATGAAGGCAATTCTCCCCGATTTACTCTTTTGAGATCATCTGTGCTGGCATACTTGTCAATAAATTTGTTGTCGATGATCAACAGATTTCCCAATGACGCTGTTAGAGTCGCCATGGATTCTTTCTATATTAGTCGTTGTAAAATGGAACTTGTGAAACCATTTATCGAAGAAGACATAAGCGGTGTCAAATGGGGTTCGTGGAGAATAAAACATGAACAAATACGTAAATATTCTGAATCCATTGACGTTAAAACACCAGACATTTATTACTTTAAATGTCATTTAATCAGAACCATCATCACCACCATCAGTAAACGATCCAATCATGAGATATAGCATGGTCTGTCAGTATGGTCCAGGTGGTTCTGGTAAAACAACACGTGCGATAGAATTATTTAAAAACTCTGACATGACTGTGTTGACGCCAACTCATCGGCTTGCCAGAGAGATGAGACAACATGGTGTCAGCACATGCATGTATCATAGTTTCTTTAGATGGCGAGGTGATGCATGGACCCCTGAATGAATGGGTGAGAAACATATCCCAAGAATAATTATCTGGAATGAGATTTGTACAGTATTCAAAGATGTTTTAAAAATGTTTCTTGATTGGTTATTAACAAAATCTACTTCAATTATCATGTGAGGCGATCATGGACAGCATCCGTTGTTTGCAGGTGAATCACCACATGAATGGTTGATCAACTATTTTAGCCACTATGAAGAAGTTTTGTACGACCATCGATCACAGGATGAACAACTACGACAGCTGAAATCATTAATCAGATTACAATCTGACAAAATTCAGTGTGAAATACTCTGTACCATAATTTTAAAGACTCCAATGTCAGATTCTGGAACTTATGGTGCCCTAATGATCTAATAGTTGTATCCAGGAAAAACGTCCATGATTCACTTAAGTGTAAATTATCTGAGCTTCAGAAGGAAAAATTTCCTATCAGCTATAGTTCCATTATGTTATCAATGAACAGATACACGCTGACTAAATATATTTGTTGATATTCCAGGAATGGAGACAAAACAAAAACTCATTCTTAATGATATCGTCAAAGTTCCAGTAGAGGCTGTACAACAGGCGTTGTCATTAAACCCATCGAGCTGGACTCTGGATATGCAATAACAATTCAATCATTTCAGGGATTAACAATATCAGATACCAATATCTGGATTGTCGATGATCGCATCAAATGGTCAAATTTAGCTTATCTGGCTGTATCTAGAGTAACAAAAATTTCTCAGTTACACAGAGTTATCTACATGCTGGAGTTGCCAACAGCATCACAAACAACAATAGCATCACCAGGAATTATCAATGCAATGAAAAAAATCTTAGCTGGTTATGCGCGAGATGACAAAAAACAGTGCCAGTTTGATCTGGATGTGGAATTTGTCATGATGCTGAAACAACAACAAAATAATAACTGCGCCTGCTGTAATATAGTAATGTTGTGGCAATATTTTCCGAATGACGTAAGACAATTTACCGTGGAAAGAAATAATAGTAGGCTCAGGCACACATGCGAAAATATCTCTCTAACATGTTTTGGATGTAACAGACTCATTCCTCAGAGCTAGTGACTCTTGTTAGCATTGTTTATTGGCGCATATCCAATCTGGTGGTAACTGGTTGTTTTCAGAAATTACCTGTAATTGTTCATGGACAAATCCATGTTGAGGAGCTGTTGAATCTAATCCATTGATTGGTGGCTGTGTAGTAGATCTTACCAAGCTGGAAATTTTGTGTTGTTACACTCCACATGGGATTAGTTGCTCTTGCCACACCACCCTCAAGTTCACCAGATTCACATAAATACCTCACTGTTACTCTACTACCCGACACTAGTTGTTGTAGCTGATCTGGTGATTTTTGTCATCATATTTTTTTCGCAATTGCATAGACTGGTTTCATGTTAATTCCACTCGTGACCTCAGTGTTTAACATGGCCACCACATGAGGTAGTCTTGCAACCCATTCACGAGATCTGTCCTGAATGCTTAGCATTCCGTTCAGTAATTCTTCGGCATATTGATGTCCAAAGAATCACTGTGCAAGTGTTTGATTAAATCGTTCAACGATTGTTTGATCACAATATATCGTGGTGTGTCCACATCTGATTTTAACGTTATGTTGTTGCACCAGTGTTGTTACTGCACTGAGAAATTCTTCGCCAGGATCAACCTATAGTAATTGTAGCCATCACAGGCCACCATGTGGCCCTGGTCCTTGTGAATAAATTAGTTCAAATGCTGCTGCAACTTCATTTGCTGTTTTAGACGTTAATGGTTCAGCCTCTTTGTATCTGCTTGCAACATCTATGACAATCAACGCATATTTGTATGTGTGCCATTTATATACGTCATGTGGTAAAAACAAAATATCTGCCTGATAAACTTCGTTGGGTGTGCTGACATCAAACTGTCCATGTTGCTTTTATTCTTTATCAAATTCAGCATGTGAATTAACTTGACATCCGCGATGTGTCATTGTAGATCTGGATTTTTATATGCAACATCATGAACATGGCATGCTTGATCAATCACATTTCCCGGAAATTCGCCTTTTGGTTGGTTTTTTTTTTTTTTTTGTCAAGTCTAATATCAAGGCGAGTTCCAGGACCACAATAATTATATCTTGGAAGACGTTTTTCCCCAGGATACTCAGCCCATGGCATTCCAGGTGTTTTCCCAAATGCCTTAGCAATATTGCCACCTTTTTTTGCAACAGGAATACTCACAAACTTATAGTTTTGTGTGGCGTATTTTAGACATTTACCTGTAAGTGCTGACGCGTTATTTCTCAAAGTGGTTGCTCTCAGAAAGTTTGTACCAGTGACTGTTTTGCATTGAACACAATATAAACTCATGATTATAAATAATATTATATTTGTACAATATGAACGTGATTGACTTATCAGGAACACATGAGCAAGCACCAGTCAGCATCATCCAGTTTTGCCAAATTCCATTCGATCTATTATAATTGGTCCATCTGGGTTGGGTAAAACCCACTTGTTGTTCAACCTGATAATGAGGTGACTCAAATGGGACAAACTTTATTTAGTAGCGCCATCCATGGATCACCAATGATGGTATAATATTCTTAAGGAATTTAATGAATATGCAGTGGCTGAAGATGATGTTGTTGAATTTATCACAGACATTGATGAAGCGCTGTCCATCGAGAATCTTAACACGGATATCAACAATCGAGTGGTTTATGATGTCATGCTTGACAAGCAAATCCAGCAAGAATATTTTCATGGGGCAGACATAAAAACACGTTATTTACGTTACTCAGCGGTATACTCAGATTCCCAAAGTGATCAGAGATAAATGTAATTATATGGTTATTTTTATCAGGGTTGATAGACACATGCTCCAAAATATTCAACAGACATAGTGTCCTCGCAACATGGACATTGGTAAGTTTAAAAACTTCTTTGCACATGTTCAGAAAACCCCAAATGGATTCACCACGATAAGTTACACAATCCAGCAAGACGTTATCAAATTGGTCTAGATGAAATCTTTCATTCAAGAAATGCATTTGTGGTATAATGAACCAAGAAAATATTAACAAGATTATCTCTACGATCAAACAATTGCAGCAAGATGATCTCACGATTGAATTCGATGTTGGAAAAAATCAACGATGATTTTGAGGTGATACAGCAGCGACGTGAAGAGGGCAGATATACACTCGCAGTTGAGTATAGATTTATCAAATTACCTCAATGCAAAATGGAATTGTCATTAGCAGATATCAATGAACAACATGATATAGCTAAATTTGTTCCACTGGCAAGTGTCATTGAGAAAATACAACCAGATTTGTCTCAACAATATGAAACTCGAGCAGCTGTTAATGCAGGTAAAATGACAGCTAAGATAAACTTGTATTGGAATCTATTAAGATTCCTTCAGAATGAGAAGCATTCCCAAAGGAGGAATAGCCCAAACAATAAAAAAAATTTTTTTTTAAATTAACAACATAAAATGTTATTTTTTGGTTTGTTTTCAGTGTGCATTATTTTTTTAAAATTTTTTTCATCATGGTGAGCCGTTTCACGGCCTGTCATGCACATACAAACTAACAATCAATTCTTCACCGCACGTGTCAAATAAATTACTGTCTTGGTTGCTTAGATGAAAATGTAATCGTGGCAGCGATGGATTATGACATCATAAATAAACAGGATTAGTGGGCACCGACACAATCAAACGACCCAGCGGGACATCTGGAGAAAAGTTGTAAAGAATATATCCCAGCTGGGTCTGCCCTTGTAAAGCTTGCTCAGACGAGGTATAACTACCATCGACTGCGTCACAGATTAGGTTTACAGAAATCGTTGATGTGATATTGACAATACCTGGCGATGCATGACAACCACCATCTGTTGAATTGTTGTCATTGTCAGAGAATATCTGGAGGGCCCCGTAACTTCCCCCATGCGGCATAGATCTTTGGAAAATATTCGTCAATCATGTCCTTTTTCATTTTATTGGTGTTCAACCCAGGTAGTTTGAACGTACATGATTGGTCTTCGGTGATCTTAAAATAATAACTTTTTATAATTGGGATCACTACGGGCTGTTCTGATAATTTTTCTTGTTAAATATGAAGCATCTAAATTCACACAGTTAAGATGCATTATTGCACTACTAATTGTTTGGTTAAAATCATCAGAGGATGTTCAATCACATACTGCTCAAATAGCGCTCATAGATTACATTGTGTATTTTCATATTCTTTTGCAATCGTGTTGGTGATTTCTTCTATTTGAGGAATTGATATGATACTATTCACACATGACCATCTAGGGAAGAATCTGTCATACTCTGGTTCTCTCACAAAATTAGATCCTTCTAGTGAATAATCAGATCACGCGGGTTGTGGTGGTCCAGTATAAATTGGTGCTATTAGAGGCCATCCCAGCATGTTTCTGATCGACGACTTATATATGTCAACAGCTTAATTGGATTCCCTGGAATCCCCCTGATATTTCAATGGCGGTGCTCAGCATTGGCTCATTTACCTTGATAGCATTCTTTGATTCTTTTCCTGTTATAGATCTGATTCTACGCTGAAGTTCATCATTGATTTGTTTGACTTGATATGATCCTGTTGGTATGCTGACAACTTCCCAAATGGCTCGACAGTTCCTTCAGTGATGGTTTTATGCGAAAATACCAGTGAGTTGTTAGTGTCTAATCCACCAAATGATTTTTCTCAGATATTTGGCCAACTATAATAAAGTCATAATTGTGCCAGTGTCCAACCATTTGGAGCTTTTATAGGAGTTGGAAAACTAATATCAAATTCTGGCCGTGTTGACGTCGCTTATAACATTGTGCTCATCGGCAATATTGTGTTAGTGATGATCTGTTCCATTTGTGTGGTTATTTCTGCAGTCATTATTATCTATACAGTGGATTCTAAATGTGGCATTGGCAACATCAGCAACAGTGTGTTGGCATTCTTGTGATACCGATAATAAGTATCCCTAACTGCAGCAAATTAATTGTCTGTTTATTGCACCATCTTTTAACCCCATTGACAGTATCGATGATATGTTTATACACGCATATGTCGCAGCTTAAGTTATTTCTGTGTGCTCATGCAATTTTTTAGTGGTACATGTAGATATTTTTTTCGTGATAATATTGAGTACACCACCAACACCAACAACAACAGAGACACCAATTCCAACCACAGGCAGTATCACGTGCATCGCTGATAATGTGCCAATTAACGTCATTGTTCCAGTGACCAGCAAGGAAGACGTGTGTACAACATTGTCGATGATGATAATTCGTGTGCGGTATTTTTTATTTTATCATGTGCTTATCGATGATTTCTTCCAGCAATGCATTTCACGCACATGCTTGATTATACCGAAAGGACTGTGTGGGATTCATTATGGTATATACTAACTTACCAATTGAGGTGTTTTTGCGACGAATTCCAGACATCACCAGTATGTCATTACGGCACTAAACATAGAGAGCCTGTGCACCCTTGTAACATGAGCGGTATGTTTGATGGAGTTGTTTTGTTGTGACAATGTTGCTGATCCAGATGCTACTGTTTATACCAAGTTGATGAGCGGAGTTGTATGAATAACACGGTCTTGAATCACTTCGATTTTTTCGGCGCTGTCAACGAGGCATGTGCGAATTTTGGTGGCCTTAATGTCAACGACCATTGGATTTCCAAAGAAATTGTCTATAGTTCTATTTATATTTCTACGAAAATTTGTAAATGCGGTTGCATGATTAGTATATTCAGATCTGAATGTGGTCATTCCATCATTGATTGTCATTAACGAGGTCATCATCGGGATGTTGCTGTTGTCTACATATTTCTTTATTGCAGCGTCATCATTTTGACATTGGTTCTCTCATATTAGCAATGCTATTTCTGCTCATGTTGAGATCGCCAGTCATTGTATCACCGGCTTTAGCAATGTACTTACTGATCTCAGTTCTGATCGTGGAGTTGTTGTCCATGTATTTTTTTTTTTGTTGCCACGTCATCATCAGATTTTGGTTCTCTCATATTGATAATTGTTATTCTGCTTATGTTGAGATCGCCAAACATTATCTCTCCAATTCATCTAATATGTCCAGCAATCTCTCCGAATATTGTTAGAATTGATTCCTCTGAGTTTTTAATTTTACCGGTTTTAGTAAACGCTATTAAGTTATCTTCGGTCGCGCCTGGAACTGGCAGAATAATATCTGTCAACAAGATATTACTCGTCTTTAATTGTCCCTGCTGATCCTCAAAAACAACAACTTCATTTGGGTCAACATCGGCAGGACACATTACATCGTCAAGTTCATCTCATGTGGCATATTTGGATAACTCAGTGTCACTGGGACCTTTGCGTGTAGCAGATCTTCCATAAATATCTACCATTATAAACCATTAATCTGTTTAAAATGACTGTTGTGCACAACCTACTGTGGCTCAATCATAACAGTTTCTCAGCAAAAACAATGACTTTAATACTCTCAAATTTCTCTGTAAATTCTGGTAATGTTCTGTAAATTACATTAATTTCATTTGAATTATTTTCTTGAAAATGATAGTCTTTTGGGGATGAAATAATCAACCTATGATTACACTCTATAAAATTTATTTCAGTGTCATTTATATATGTTCTATTAACAGCATAATCATCCTCTTCTTTGTGAGAAATATGTGCAACCGATATTCTGAAATATCCTGCTGATAACTGATACTTTTTGTCTGGGTTTCTCATCAAGTTAATGATGTCCTTATAGACAAAAATGGTAAATGAATCAAATATAAATGGACTCATTATATTGTCTTGTATATCATTTATACTAGTGTTCAGATTATCAATATCAGTATTTGTACTTGTAATCTTAGTATTTATCTCTCTGATCTCTCTTCAAAGTTCTCCAAATAATTTTGATATGAAAATCGTTTTGAGTGAGTTTTCACGTCGACTGTATCATTGAGTTGTGTGCATTTGTCAGCGAGCTTATTGTTGATGACTATTGGGTTTCCCAAAAAATCATACTCGGACCGTACAAATTCTTTTGGTAGTGCCGTTCCATATGAGTCGAAATAAACAATTCCATGTGGATCAACCACGTATGCAACCCAATGAGTACCTGGACCAGAACTTCAATCAAGATTAATGATACCGGTTTCAGAATGGTTTGGTTTTTCCGGTAATTGATCACACATGAAAACACCTCTGAAGTTTTTTATGTTTAATCGCCTGGCAACATCAAGTAAATCAAAATTTGACATGAAAATCTTTAACGAAGCGTCCATGGCAGTCTTAGACCTTCACTGTACCACGTTCCTGGTAATCTTAGACCCCATCCTTTTTCGAGGTGTTTATGCCGTGTCCTGTTGCTTTTTTCAGCGCCATACCAGCAGCTGTTCTAACAGAACCAATTGCAGCTATTTTGCAACAGCTGGAGCCGCTGCTGCAATTAGTGCTGGTAACACAGCTAGAAATGGAGATATACTGTTGGGGCTTTTTTTTGTGTCGCTGATCACATTCGCAGAAAGATCAAGTCGAACGCCAGTTTTTTATTTCTTGGCATCATTGTAGTGTTTGAGTTGATGTTCAGTCAACAATAATTTATTTGGGCCCTGCAACACTGCTGATTTCAGAGTTATTTTTACCCCAGAATTCTTCTTGGATGCAGATTGTAGGTTTTTAATCTGACCAGGTGGCAGAGTAACATTGATATGATAATATGACAATATAACATTATAAATGATCTAATTACAGATCAGTTATGATCCAATTACATGATTGGAAAACACTTACATGTTCAGAAAACATTTACATGTTTTCTACAGGCGCATCAATCACTCTCATTCATCCGCCAACACCTTCAAGCAACATTGTTTTGTCTGACAGAATAACAGCTATTGCTCTATAATTAGCAATAGCACCTGGTGCTATGTGAGCCTGAAAATGTATATCAACAACTGATTGCCTAAACAAATCTAGGTGTTCGAGTGAGAAATAATAGATCGGATACAACAACATAAAATCCCGGTGAGATATCTGCATACCAGAATCAACATTCTGATCGTGACCCATAAACATCATCAACGATGATACACACACACAAATTTCAATAACACTTCTTCAGATCATTCTTGATGACCATTTATCCTCAGAGAGACTTCAGGAACTCCAAAAGCAGGTCAAACGCCATTGGGTTTCACACTTGTGAATCTACTATGGCGTTTTCTGAAATGCTATGAATATATGTCATGGCGCTGATACTCCTTGCTGTGATGCTATCTGCCATGTAAATAACCCAGCAATGTTACTCTGGACATTGTCTGTGGTCATCATCAACAACGAAAAGCATTGACTTACTGCCTCTATCCATGAAAGAATGCAGCCATTGTTCTTCAGCTAGTGATGGTGTCATTGTTGGTATCCACAATGAAAGTTTTGTCAGTATTACTTTACCAGGACCACCAACAGGGCACCAGATTGCATTGCTGTCAGTGGTTTTTCTCACAAGCACCACCATGTGTTTAGCACCGAAAATAACTTTTCTGATATTTCTGCAGAATCCAAAGATGTGAGACAGTGGAATTACACATGAATATTCTCTGTTATTACCCTTTAGCATTGATCAACATGATGCGAATCCTAGGTTTAAATTTTCATTCCTCAATGTGACTGCATCTCCAGCACCAATCATTATTACATTGCGACTGTCGGGGTGATCACTGGTGTCCTTGGCGAACATTGTTGACAGACCAGCAGACCATGAATAATCATGAGAATATCTTGTGAGGCCAAGTATCGTTGTGGCAACATTGACGTTTTCGAGACATGATTCAGTGTTTTTTCCATTGATCATATAGGTGGCACTGTTAAATGATGCCGTAACACCATTATTAACAAAACTAACTTGAACTTCATCCCCATATGCAGTATCGTCTGTTTTCTGAAGTCTTTCTTCGATCTCAGTGAATGCCTCTATGGGCAGAAAATATCTGCTTGTATCCTGCACTTGTAGCTTGATTCGTCCACGTGCATCAAGTACTTGTGCATCATAAGAATACTGATAATCAGGCACTGATTCATCTTTGAGGACCAATGTGTCCATGTCAAATGCTGGATCAGATACATGCTTGAACATTTTTATTTATATTCGTTGTTGTCTAAAATGACAGTCGAGCCGAACCACTTCCCACTTGCTGTTATATATTTTTCTCTCTTGGCAGCTGCTTGTTGTTTTGTTGGTGATGGCACTCCAGCTAATTCTTTCAACTGTTCATTTGCAGCTGGATTTATTATTTTGCTGACACTTGGTGGCATCACTTCGGTGCTGGTCAGTTTTACTGGCTGTGGTTTTTGCCATACTAATCTTGTGAGTCTGTATTTGGTGGCCGAGAATGCTTTACCAACAACATCACCAATAGTACCAATACCCTTATCACCAACAACTTTGATGGCTTTCATACCCAGTTGTTTTGCAATCAGAATAGCTTTTGGGGCTATCCTTCTGAATAAACCTTGAATAACATTGCTTAGTCCATCTCCGTAGATCATTTTATAAACTGGTAATTGTGAATTTATCACACTGATGCTTTCAGGTCCATGTTGGGCATTGTGTATAACCATGTTATTTTGTTATTGCCGATCTAACTGTTCACTCACTCTATAATCGTTGGTATTTTCATTGATCAGTGCCCGGTAGATAAATGCTGACAAATAGATGCTTCATTGATGATTTCATGGGAATTGTTTCTGGCTCGTCTTCCACCAATCAACATCGGCGAGGATGTTATTGGGACAAAGTTTATCTTGAATCACTGGTGAGGATTGTTTCTTATGACGTCTATTAAGAGTGGCAAGGCCACTTCCGGTTGCTCCTTCAGATGGTGGTTTGTCTTGTGGATCTGGTTGTACATGTAGTTCTAAAGAACACTGCTGGGTGGGTATTTTACTTAGTTTTCCCTGTTCCTTTTTTCAGATTTAGTTTTTACACCCCGTTTTCTCCTTTCTTCTCCTACTTTTTTCAAGTTGATTCTTCATTTCTTTTTGTTTTGTTTCCATTTCCAATTTTACTCTTGCACCATATTGATGTGCTGCCTGGACGAAAATTTTAAAATTTTTATCATTTTCTTTGACCTGTTGAACATTTAAAGCAATGCATATGTGTATATATATATATATATATATATATATATATATATATATATATATATATATATATATATATATATTTATGCCAATCACTAAAATTTCCTTTTTTAAGATATTCAGGTTTTACATATTGTTCTTTACAATCATATCCAAACTCAGCAATTTCAGGTATTTGTTCTGGGTCCTTGATAGCTTTAATACCTTCCTCAGTAAATTTATCTGCCAAATCAGTTCTACCTTTTGGTGGTAGTTGAACAACTTCTGGTTGATTTTCTGTATCATCAGTCTCATGAGGCAATAATTTGATATCCTCAACTATGGGTTGTTGTAATTTTGGTTGAGCAGCAGCTATTTCAGCTGGAAGTTCTTCGAGAGTCTTTTGGTTTTTTTTTTATTTCTTTCTGCTTATTTTTTGGTTGATTTAGCGGTTTGTTCCAATGATGGAAGAAGATCTTTAGTGGCTTTTGTAACTGGTTTAAATAACTGCTCTGTACCCTCTGTAAATTTCACATGAGCATCCTGGCATTGTTGCAGCTGTTGTTTGACAGAATCACATACTGGAAGATACTTTTTAATTGCATCTAGTACGTACAATTTCCATTTTTCTGTTTATTTTTACAGAACGAAATTAATGCAAGGGTTGACATTTCATATTTGCCTTTTGTTTGTTTATAATGTAATAGTGAATTGGTGATCTTTATAACCCATTCTTTAGATGGTAGGTGCATCAAATGTTCAGTAAAATAGTGCATCTTCAGTTGTTAGTATTTCTATTCATGCATGCATCTATTTCACATTTTGCTCTTGACTGTATTATCTATATATGTTATAATTTGTATTTGCATTAAAAAGTTCTACAAAATTTCAGAGAAAGTACTAGACTAAGTATTATAGTTTGACCCCATTTCACACTTTAAAAGGGTATAATTTGATCATGGGGGATGGGGTGCATACAACACAATCATTTTTTAAAAATAAATATGAAACAGCATTTAGCCTTGAAAGAAATTAATTGATATGCCAAAAGTTGGTGCCAGGTACTAATATTTCAGTCTTATGGTGACTTAGGATTTTTCTTTTTGTTCTTTTTAGTAATTATTGAGATTGACCCAAGAATGATTCTTTAGGATTGTAACTTGTTTATTATTAACCTTGACCAATACTTAAGTATTTAAGTCCATTTCCTTGACAGTTCTACCTCTGAAATTGTGCATCTTTCTCTGTTTAAGCTACACTTGAATGCTTTACATACAAACTGAAAGACTTACAGATGAACGCTTTGGCTGTCAGAGCATTGTGGAAATGGGTTTTCTTCTTCATCCCAATACTAATCTTTGTTAACTTAATGGTTAAAAGTCATTGAGTAATTTTGATAACCACATAGTTTGACATTTAAATGTTCAAACTGTAATATAATTTGTGGATTGAGTTATTTTAATTTGGTTCTACTCAGCTGTATGTTTCCCACTAGAACAAGCACAAAATATGTTACAGATTGTCAAATCTGGTCTTTTTTTCAATTATGGTTTTTTACATGTCTGAATATTAATTAGGGAATGGGTGAATCTCAAAACTTTCCAAACATATTTGGGTCATTAAAGGGTGTCTGCAGAGCTTTGTATAGAATATTCTAAAGTGCTAGTCAAAATTTGTCAGACCTTTCCAAGCGGATGTTAAGGACTTGTGGATCCAGTTGTCAATGAGGACTTCTATGAGCTTGTTTATCAACTGATAATACTTGGAGGTAGTTTAGATCTAAACCCATTTTGACAGTTGACTGACACATATTTAACCTGTCTTGACAGTTAATTGACCCTTGTAATTTTTAACTGGTCTTGGCAGTTCATTTACCCTTGTACATTTTAACCTTTCTTGACAGTTAATTGACCCCTGTGAACTTTAACATGTCTTGACACTTAATTGATCCATATAAATTTAAACTTGTCATGCAGTTGATTGACTGTAAATTTTAATCTGTTGTGACAGAAATTTTCATCAGTCTTAATTGACTCCTGTAAATTGTTTTAGTATAATTTTGTCACATCAGACAGCACTATTGAAACCTCAAATTGTTATACTGATTTTTATCATATCTATTGTTATTACATTTTTTGGAAAATTTTAAATATTGTATTTCAGTTGAGATTATTTATTTGCCAGTGCAATATTAAAAGAACATAATGGTAAATGTCTGTCTTTATTTTTGGAAAAAGGTTTTTGTTAGTTTACATTGTTAAAATGTGTCTAGACAAAATCATCCGTTTTAAGTGACAGGATATGAAATAATATAGAAAGATAGAACAACCAGTTTGTGGGCAGAGAGCATGAAGCAATCCAAGGTGTAAAATATATGCTGAAAACTTTCTTGTTGGTGGTTTAATTTTCTCCATTTCTATGACTTAGTTGCAGAATGGAAGAAAATAATTGAAAAATTAGAAAATCACAAAATGTAATTTGCAGATTTGTTAAGAATGATAATTTGTGGAGAGTTAAACTAAATGAGAATTTCCATTTATATGGTATTTGAGGATCTCTGTTTTGCTATCTCCCTCTTCCTTGCTTTGTCATGAATATTTCAGAATAATTACTTTAATACAAGATATTCTCACTTGTAAGTTAAGTCTAACTGCAAACAGCAGACTCATATATGTCATTGCATAATGTGCCAGCAGATCTGGGTCTATACAGTTTGTTAGAAGTAATCAGTAGAATAAACAACATAAACCCTGATGTGCCAGTACATTATATAATGGCAGGTACAGTATGTGTGTGTATCGTCAGTACCAGTTTTGAAACCTTGTCACTGTTATGAATTCTAAAAATGTAATGAAGTTTAAGGAAAAGAATAATAATCCTTTATCACTTTTTAATACAAAAAGTATTTTGTATTGGTTAAATAAGGTAAGTGCCTTACAAAAACTTGTATCAGGGAACCACTTACCTGATGTGGCAGAAGTAGTTGCTTTTCCTGCATTAATCAGAACAGGCTTAGATGGAAATATACACTATATATCAAAGAATACTTGAGTGTGCAACTGCAAATTCATTAAGATAATATTAACAGTGAAAATTAGAAAATATGTTATCTAGAATAATTACATAGGCATATATATTACACATAGTAGTACAGCTTATTTGAAAAAGAGTGAATTCTTTAACATTACAGTAGAACTTTGATCATCTGTCAGGGTGCGGGACTGAGACCATGACGGATATGAGAATAGACGGATAATAGAATATGTACATTAAAAGTACTAAACAATAGAGCGGATCACCAAAAAATCATAATATCTAGATATGTACCTGTTTTTAATATTTTGACGTACAATGCCCTGATGGTTAATCGAGTGCCGGATAATCGAAGTTCTACTGTATTATGATATGAATCAGATAGTAAAATATCGTTTTTTTATAAATAGATTGAAAAGAAGGATGAAATTTCCAGCCTTTCATAAACAAGAATACCATTCATAGGACATTAAATTCCATAAAGCCTTCAGCATCACATGTATACATAGCATGTTATTGAGCAATTGGTGGAAATAGTTAGTCTAATAGATTTAAACAACCTATCTGTAACAGACATTAAACCTTTGAAGCATAAATTGGTCTTACATGAAGTGCCTCCAGTTATGACAAGTGAACAAGTTGATAGCTTTTTTGGTTTTTGATGAGACATCAGAATAAAATGTGGAAGTTGCAAATGACGGTTCTTATTGCAACATTGTTATTACCCCTGCAGAAGCTGATCAAAGTAGACCACTTAAGCAAATTTTTTGAGTGGCAATAATTTATGACCAAATTACATTTGTCCTTTTACAAGCAATCTTGATGGTATGTGTAAATTGCCCAAACTGAAAGCTCCCCAAAACTAGTGGCCATTTCAAAATCCTTGGCAGAGTTGATCAATGCTGCATGCACTTCTCTGTGTCCAATGGAGGAGTTGAACAGAAATGCAAGGTCCTAAAAAGTGTGATAAGTTGTCACACACACACACACACACACACACACACACACACACACACACACACACACACTTGTCATTCAAGAAATTTGGAATGATGTAAGCAAGAGTTCATTCTAATGATAAAGCCTTGATGGATATATGGCACCTTGTTGCTGCAGGTATTATGCCTCTCGTTGAATTAACAGACTTACAGTCACAAGTTGCCACTAATGTTGAATTAACAGACTTACAGTCACAAGTTGCCACTAATGTTGAAGCAAAAACCCTTATTTCAGATACTATTACTCCCATGGATCAGGTGCAATACCATTTATCTCTTACAAGGAGGTATATGATACATCCACAATTGAAAAGAAAATATTCTAATCCTTGCAATATGAATACCCACATATCATCAGTACTTTTGGGGATGATGTTGCTAGGCAAGTTAAAAGATGTGACACTAGTTTTGCACTAGCAAATGAAAATTACAGTCAGACTTGCAGGGATTTCAGTAGAAGGCCATGGTGCTAGGGGCAGTGGGCCCATGAGAGGTCATGGTTTCAACCAAAGAACAAGACATCAGTCTCAACTCTACAATTCCCAAAGCAATTACAGGCTCCAGTACCACAATGCCTGTAGAGGATGGAGAATTGCTTATACCAGCACCCCAAACAAGACTGCAAATTAAAACTGGTAAGTTCTCTGGTGAAGCTAAAGCATTGTATTACGATATGGAAGAGTTTCACAAGTGATCCATGGATTTTGCAGACTGTCTCAGAGTACGAAATAGTTTCATTTTTTCCAAAAACAATTCCTTGTCTGATGAACAGAGAACCATTATAATAATGAAATCATGAACTTCTATCCAACTCAAAGGAGCTTTAATTCCATCCATATGGGAGTGTAATCACTTTTTCTCCATCATTTTTCTTGTACCCACACTTAAAGGGAAATTCTGACAATTATCAATCCAAAACAGCTTAATAAATTTGAATAATGATTTCTTCTATTGATATGAAGGATGCTTATGTTAATATTTCAATATGTAGAGATTAACAGAAGTTTCTAAAGTTTATTTGGAAAGGGCACATTTTTCAATTTGTGTGTTTGCCATTTGGGCCCTCCTCTGTGCCAAGGGTGTTCACTAAAAGATCCTTAAACCTATTTATGCATGGTTCAGACAACAGTGCATTAGGTCAAATCATTATGTTTTGTGATAAATGTGGAAAAATCAGTACTTATTCCATCTTAGAGAATTATTCTTTTTGGTTTTATGGTTGAGTGGACTCTGCAGTTTAATTTTTTTTAGTGAAGAGAAAGTGGAAACAAAATCATAATTTTGCCAAGAAACATTTTGATAAAAAATGGTATAAGTACAAGGCATTGTTTATTTGTGTGCTATTAAATGCCTTTTATGCAATCCTGGAAGCTCCAATACACTATAGATGTTTGGAATGTGATACAATAAAGGATTGTCAGAGCAGCAATTTTGAAAAATACAGCCATAAAGTATCCAGGGACTGGAATGGTACCAGAATGTTGTGAATTAGAATGGAAAATGTGTCAGACAAGACAAGATTACTTTTCCTATTCAAATTGATGCATCACTCTCTGGGAGGGGAGCATGTGAGATTTGTTCAGAAATGTCAATCTCTGGTCGATGGACAAAGAGAGAGGCTAACTTTCCTTGAGTTGTTAGCAATTTGTTTGCCTTGCAAGCTTTTTAGTTAGATCTTAAGAAGGAATATACTGAGATTCACTCTGACAATGCATGTGCAATCTCATATATCAATGATATGGATGGTTGTTGTTGTTGTTGTAGGGTTTAACACCATTTTTCAACACAAGGTAGGCTATACATGGCGGCCAGTATAACTGGTGGAGGAAGTACGCTGGAAAACCCTGGGAAGAACCACCGACCCACGAGAAGCTACTGGCAAGCTTTCTCACATTACCACGTTAGCCGATCCTGAGACTCGAACCCACACAGACAGAGGTGAGATGGCAGTGATCTGGAACGGTTAGAGCTTTAGAACACTTGGACACTTGGGGCCCATGATATGGATGGAATGTCAGCTGTACAGTTGGATCAGTTAGCTAGGCAAATGTTGGAATGGTGTTTGGAAAGGAATATATTCATATCGGCAGTCATTATTGCTGGTAAACATAATATACAGGCACACTTCTGTCCAGAAATTTTTTCAGACTCCACAGAATGGATGCTAAGGAGAGAAATTTTTCAAAGACTGCACACAGATTTTTATTCCAGATAGAGCATTCAGATTATACCATCAATTAAAAAAGTTTGCATCATGGTTTCCGGAACCAGGTGCTTTTAAAAATGATTCTCATTCTTTATCATGGCATGGGTCCCACACATTTGTCCCCCTTTTAATATTGTATAAAAATTAAAAACTTCATTTGACATATAAATACTTGACCAATATTAAATTGGACTAAATTTATTGGAGACTATTTTAGCATCAACATCTTTCCATTTTGATGAAATGGTGTTAGTCTGTTGTCAAATATTAACTCCATTATTGAAAAACTTGTTGAGCTTTCCATAACAAACTGATCAATTCTTTGAAACTTGGAAATGACTCGACCAATGTGAGTCATTATTTAATATTGGGACCACTTTAGCCTTTTGGTTTTCCTGTTTAATGAGCAAATATCACATGATTTGCTTTATCACCAAATGGAGAGATTCATCTATACTATGAAAAATGTTGTGACATCATTAACTTCCATCTGGGCATCTCCTAGAGGTGTGCATGTAAATTATTCTGCTACAATAATAACAACAGTACTAATTTAGGCAATCACTTTTCTTTCAAGGCAGAAAAAATAATCCTAAAATAAGCACATATGTCTTTCAGAAATTTATCTTTTTCATTAGAAAGTTCTACAATTTATAGGTTTATATTATAAACTGAACCAGACATAATTTACCTACCCCTCCCAAGTTAAAGCAAATAGAATGATTTTTAGATTACCATTTCTGTTGGTGACTCAGCAAGGACTATTATATATTGTAGTTTTGCTTACAAGTTTGAGTTGGTGATCCCTTTGTCTGCTGTTATGGATCAGAGGTGCATGATTATTATTTTAATTTGTATTTCATAAATTTCATCAAACAATGAATCTTCCAGATGATGTTGAAATCCTCCACACATCCTAATAGCAGTTTATCCTAGGAATAATATATACCAAGTTTATGTACTCTTATCTTGTCTTCTACATATAACCATATCATCCAGCTCAAGATCAACATAAGCTTGCATACATATGATTTTCCTTACATTTGTTCACTCATTTACAGTTTTCTTTGTTTTATGAAATTGAAAACCCTCCATTTGTTTGCAATTGTTATGGGTATTCTTTGATTGCTTAAGTTGGATGTACTTTGGATATTTATATTTACATCGTTAAGGGAGCAGTCAATCATAGCATATACTGTAAAAAGATTAACTTTCATCTCTGGCAAAAACCTGGGTGTAAAAGAGTCATGTCATTATCATCTTTCCTAAAGTGGTCATTGTTATATCTCTCATACTCTCTGTTGTGTTATGCAATGTTGGGATTTAGATGAAGTTCTGTTCAATGAAGGATTAATTAACTCTTGAAGAAATGAAGCCTTAATCAAAATCTTTCTTTTTTTCAGTTTTATTGGTCCTGGTATCAGCTGAAGCAAAAATATTTTATTTTCTTGTATCAAACATATCTTTGCTTTCATTGTATAAAAACAATTTATCACTTTACCTAGTGAACTCTTAATTATTGTGCATTATTTTAACGTGTTTCAGTTTGATATCTCTTCAGTTACCATTCCAATGCAATCAAAAACTGGATTATAAGTTATATATTCTTTTAATATTAACATCAAGTCAAACTAATTCAAACCTCACAGGATTTATATACTTGTTTCAAATGTGAAATGCACAAAGCTGTTTTGGGTCAACAGATCATAGTTTACTTGTGTTCTTTTAGAAATCTTTTTCCTCAGTAATGTTTTGTGTTATTATTCAATGATTAGAAGAACATTTACTTTCAGACAGCAGTGCTGGATTGCTGTACATATTGGTCCTATTGTTTAAAGAAACCGAAATAAAATTAGTTAGTTGGGTGTTGTTTTTGTTGGGGGTTGGGGGGTTGGTTGCACTTTTTGCACTATTTGGCTGTATTATGCTGAAGAAAGGGAGCCAACTGTTGTATGTGAGACACACTGAGGCAGCCGACCCAGCCTGCCTTTATGGTATCAAACCATCAGTGGTTAGAGTCAATTGCTGATTGCTCAATGCATGATACCAACTCAAACAGCATTGGATATTTTCTATAAACCACTGGAATATGGCTTCTCTTGAAGCAGATAAACTTCTTGAATTTCATTGGATCTTAGCATGCATTATGGGTTAGAAGTTAAAATGCTAACAAAGATGGCTTATGGAAAATGAATGGATTAAAGTACAGAACAATTTAAAGTAATGTAATTAATGATTTCTCCAGGTATCATGTTCACCATTAAAGCCATTATCATTACTTTTAATATATGCAATTTCTATGTCAGATAAGTTTGATAAGAATAGTAAGTATTCAATTCTTGAGATAAAGGCACAATTTTACATGATACAAGATAGATTCTAGGTTCTGTAAACATTTTCAAATGAACATTCTGATTTTTATCTTTAAATACATCTATTTATTGAAATGTATATATTGCCAACAAAATTATGTTTGCAACTGTACCTGTTTTCTGTTTCAGAAATGACTTGTTTTTATGCAAATTCTCAACTTTTGCACCAAAGACCACTTTTTCACCAAATAGGCAAATCCCAAATCCCAATAACATCTGTATGCCACACTCCACATTGCTTGTAATTTCACAAACACTACTACAGGTTGACTAGTGAAATTAATGTTGGCATTTGTTATAGATGTTTAGAATACTTGATTAGCAGTTCAGGCCACTAAAGCAATTTGGGAAGTTTTTAAACATTTGGGGGGGGGGGTATCCTTGTTGAAAATGGTGCCTATCTGACCTATCCGTGGGTGCTGAAAACCTAGTTAGCAGGATTGCACAAAATCCATTGGACAAAAGTAAATTAACTTTGACAGTCATGTTTTGATGCTTATGTTTTTATTGTGCTTACTTATTTACAAATTTATTTTTCAAACATTTTAAATAAGTTTTGTAATGAATGATGCGATTTTTATTTATAAAAGGGACTGTTTCTTCTCATCTACAACATGATGCATTAATTAAAAAAAAACCAAGAGACCCAGTCAGATAACAACATCACATCTGTTGATGTTGGCAATACGAAACCTATTGAAGAATTTTGGTATTGTACAGCTACCAATAGCTTTATCAAAGTACAATAATGTATTTCTTCAGTCTGAAATGTAAGAGACAATTTCTTAAATTTTCCAACTGTTGTTATGGAAAAGAATATATCAGTTAACTAACTTTTTTGTCATTTTGTACAGAAAGAAGATATACTTTCTCTTGAAATAATTAAAAGACATTGGTAAAAACTCGATTGTATAACTTCAAAAAGCAATTCTTAAAACAAATCCTAAATATATTGTAGAATACCAACCTAATAGGTGTCTACTACAACAAAAAAAAAATCAGTAAAATTACAGCTCAATCCTAAAGAAATTGTTCAACTTTCATGTCTTTTGTAATAAATGCATATCAAACCAGCCAAGATGGTGTTGCATTCTGCATTTACTTTATTGTCGCATGGTTATTGTGCTTGTATATTGTATTTTTCTAACAATTTTTTTCCTTTTCTGCACTGCAGACTAAATCCATTATATCCAAGTTGCCCAGTTTAAACATCGGTGGACCATGATGCACGAAGTTGTCAGTGAATTGTCATCTGTTCTCCTTCCCTCATCTCGGTGTTTGAATGCAAGACCATTTTTCACCAGTTTTTATTATACCTGTTTCAAGTTTTTATTATTTTTTTAAATCATTTATCTATAAATGCTTGTTGAGCTGATGTTGCTTGCTTAACTGATATTTATTTGTTCACTATACTTATTTTTACTTCTGGAGTCAGTACACTTTACATCACATGGTTTAGATCTTATTACACAGAGACATGCCGTAATAATGGGTTTTGCTTGTAAGGACTGTGTTGTGATAACAGAGTCAAGAGATTATGCTGAGCTGCAGCAAATGTATAATTCAAACACAGTCTGGTTTATATCACTTTGAAGATCTAGATTCAAGAAAGATTAGAATTATGGTCCATGTGCTTTCTTAAGTTATACCTGCCTATCCCATTATTTAACAAATATTGCAGCTGTAGGAAATGAAAAAGATCATGGTTATTAAGCATGTTTATATTTTTTGTTTAAATATTTGAAAAACTGATTTGTTGCAATATATTATTGTCACAGGTTTGAAAAATATGACTTGTAAGCCTTTGTTGAACTAAATACCAGTATTGACTGAAATATAAATATACCCCTGCTTGTTGTTTGTTCTCGCTATTCTTCACATTTGAAATTTTATGCAGCTGCTATTCTTTACTGCTGTGTGTTAAAATTGCTTAACACCTTATATCAGTGTATGGGGCTCTGAGTGGTCAAGTGGTCTAAAGTGCTCACCATTACAGATCACTGCCATCTCACCTCTGTCTGCATGGGTTCGAGTCTCGGGCTCGGCCAATGTGGGTATGTGAGAAAGCCTGACGGTAGCTTCTCATGGGTCGCTGGTTCTTTCTGAGGTTTTCCTGGGTTCTCCCTCCACTATTTATACTGGCTGCCATGTATAGCCTATCTTGTGCTGAAAAATGGCATTAAACTCTATAACAACAACAATAACAAAAATATCAATGTATATTGCTTAACCTGTAATTAAATGTTAAAGTTACTTGGAAAAGTATATAAAGCAATTACCAACTACCTCAGCTTTCATTTCAACAGCCAAAATATATATAATTTAATATTATTTGTGTGACTTATTCAGAACAACACTTGGCCAGTTGAGAATTTCATGCAACTGTCATCTTAAAAAGGCATTATTATATGCTGGGTGCATCTCATATTAGGAACAATATTTTGACAAAATACACTAGTATATTATCAAGCAAATCCCATGCTGGAGTGTAACACTGAAAAAGATGACCAAGCAAAACATTATTTCATAGACAAAACAGGTATACACCGTAAAAAGCTGCAACTTTAATAGACATCTATATTTATATTACTGACATTCTGGAATACTTGAATTTACTTATATATATATATATATATATATATATATATATATATATATATATATATATATATATATATATATATATATATATATACGTCTTCTTTTAATCTTGTATGTAAGAAAGCTATATAATATCACAATTATAAGAATGAAGTTGTAATTTGTTTTTAACACTCAGATATTTAGTAAGCAACATAATTGAAAAATTGTGGAGTATCACTTATTGACAAAAACTCTTAGTCTCACACTGGTTCTTTAAAACTCCAGTGGGTGGTTTTCACCATTTATGTACTAATTCAGATTTTAGCTTTATACCTGGTCATAAATGAGAAGTGCTTATGAGATGCCACATTGTCCATCATCCTTCCCCCCTTTAACATAATCCTCCTAAACTACTTGGAGGTTGCCATGAAACTTTATACATATATTCATTGTAAGGTCTAGTAGGCCTTAATTGAAAATAGTGCCACTTAGACATCCAATATGTCTATCACAGAAGCCATCTTTAAAAATTTCTTATCACTTGTAACTTCTCCAAGTCATAAAAAAATTATGCTGAATATTGCCACTATTGAAAATCTTATTGCTACTCCTCCAAAATAGACAGTGAAAAAGATGTGGTTTTACCAGAAGACTTTTTATATCTAGATCTTCCAGAATGAAAATGGCGCTGATCTGACTTTCAATATAGCCACTATGATGGCCATCTTGAAAATCTTGATATCACTACTTCCCTAAGATGGATATTCATATCACCATGGGTTTTTCACCAAAGGATGATGTCTAGTTAGTCCTGAATGAAATTACACTAATCTGAGTTACGGCAGCCATCTTGAAAGTCTTTTTATAACTACTCCTCTCTGATGGATGGTCGAGCTGAAATGGGGTTTTCACTAAAAGACTTCTATTTAGTTTTATAGAAAATTGTGCCAGTCTGACATCCAATATTCCCACCACAGCAGGCATCTTGAAATCTTGCTATCATTACTTTGTCTAAGCAGAAAGTTATATTAACATGGAGTTTTCATAAAAAGATATCTTGTGGTGTCTAGTTGGTCTTAAATTAAAATGATGTCAATCGGACAGCCAGTATGGCCACCATGGTGGCCAACTTTTAAATCTTGATATGGCTGCTACTCCCAGATGGATGTTCAAATCAACCTTGAAAATCTTATTATTGCTGCTACTAAACATATGGTTATATTGACATTGGATGTTCACAAATAGACTCCTTTATGATGTCAAGTTGGTATTAAATGAAAATGGTGCTGATCTGACCTTTAGCATGGCTGCCATGGAGGCTATCTTGAAAATGTTATGTCTTTCCATCCTGAACAGAGAGTCATATCAACATTGGTTTTTTCAGTAAAGGAGTAAGTATGATGTCTAGTCGGTTTTCACCAGAAGACTTCTGATAGTGGTGACTTAGTCTTGAATGAAAATAATGCCAATCTGACATTCATTGTTGCCACCATGGTGACCATCTTGAAAATCATGTTATCATTACTTTTCCATAATGGATAATCATATCAATATGGGATAATTTGCAAACAAAAAAGTGCTTCTAAATGGAAATGATGATGATGTAACATCCAGTTTGGTTGCCACAACAACCCTCTTGAAAATTATGTTATTGCTACTCTTATCGACATGGGGTTTTCACCAAAAGACTTAGTCTGTTGGTCCTATATGAAAATGGTGCCAGTCTTACATCTAGTATGGCCACCATATGGTTTCAACACTTAGCAGCTAAAATAAAGAAATGGTCTTATCTTGGATTCCTGGAAATTCTATTGAGTGATATGAACAACAGTCCATTCAAGAGACTCTTGTTATAATTTCACTATCTTTCATCCAGTTTTCTTTAACTGTTCACTACTAACTAATACTGACCCTTTACAAAACTGTTAAAAGTTTAAAATGGAAAATTTTATATTGTATAAAATAGAATGCTCTTTATAAGGTATGGTTATCTTAGTTCAGGTGATTCTTTCCTTAATTCCTATATACACATGTATTTGGAGCAGTTTATTCATGACATCTATATAGGATGGTGAATGGCAAACTTATTATACATCCATGATATAGTCTGTTGCATGTCTTAAAATCCATTAGGTAATTATTGTAAAGTAGAAAAATATATATTGAATCATTGGTAAATAATGAAATTATGGTCACGAAAACTTGTGTTTTAATTTTTATTCAAAATGCCAATAGTCATTGATTGACATTTGCTTAGCTGTTTTACAGCATGACTAAGATAAAATGTATGCATGTAATGTCAAAGGTCCAATGTGGCGATTAAGGATGACTTGTATTTTCCCACTTAATTGTGTTCATTTACCAGCAGATACTGCAAATATGTTGAAAAAAATAGAAACAATTACACATTTAATAGCAGCAATTACTTATCCTGTCACTATTGTGTAACTAATTTATTTTTGTATGAAAAACTTGCCATCCATTCGATGTGAATACATTCTCCCACAGAGTGGAGAAAAGTTAGTATGACCCTTTGCACACCACTCTGTATGTCACAGAAGGTAGATATTACCTGCCATTCTTTTTCACAGATGCCATACTGTGTGGACATTTGCCAAAATCATCGCCAGAGAAATTATGCCTGTAGCAACTGTCCATTCCATTTTATTAAGAAAACCAATTGGTAACATTTCCCATTCAGAACTTAGTTCTTGAAAAGTCTTCCAAGGCTATCTCATGTTCCATCATTTTGGGGTGGGCATATGCTCATTACATATATACAGTGTAGTACGGGTAAGTCCCTGTATTCTAAGCAAAATAACAGGCCCTACCTAATGTTGAGGACATTATTTCCTCTCTCTTCAATTTCATGTATACTTTTAATATTTGCCCATGCTTGCATTGACATTGCATATGTATTTGCATGCATTTTTTAATAAGTTCACAGGTGAAATATCTTATTTTCTATAAGAAGAGCTACAGGTAATTTCCATGAGGTCAACTCAGTTGTTTACTTCATGAATACAGTGTTCTTGGTGCATACAAAGGAATGTATATGGTATAACACTACCAGGCAAGTTTCATGGCAACAACAAGCGATTTAACATGACATTCATTAATTCTATATTACAAGATAATGTTCAGACAGTCTGTGGGCCATTGTGGCCACAAGAAGGGCCCTTGAGATTCTTATGCAGACTAACTGAAGTGCTCAAAATGCATACAGAAAAATCATTGTACTTTTTGTGATTTATGGCCTTCTGGTACCTGGAATCTAGTTGATTCCTAGCATACATATCAAGGGTAGAGGATAGGCTAGTTAGAAACTTGTTTAGAACTGTTCATTTTTAGTCTGTTGCATTTATCTTAATCAAACCCTGACACACAGGATCCCTTTCTGTATCCAGTGCACTTGAAAGGACTGTTACTCGCCATATGATTTGTATTCTTTATATTATCAACCTGATATGGGATGATCTGCCTTTCATGTGATCAAAAACCCTTTCAGTCTTGTATTGTTTGTCATTTGAGTGTATACGTTCCAAATATTTCATTCATCTTATCTTTACACAGTTGCCGAATCTAGTAGAATGGATGTGATGTCTCAATACAGAAAACACTCAAAACTTTACACAATGAAACCAGCACCTTAATTTGTCTAAAGCATCATCGAAATCTCTTGCACCATTTCTTAGAAACAAACACAGTCACTAAAGACCTTCAGATTCATGTCAAGCCTCAAATTATTGGCAAAATATCAAACGGATTTAATAAAAGATGAAGTAAAATAACCCATGATGCATCCATGAAAGTCACAGCCCTTAGGGAAAATTTAACCATCTAGTGAAATCAGCAACCATCAAAGAACTAAAACAACAGGAACAATTGTAAAAGTTTTTCTCTAATTAAATAAGGATCAACAAAGACTCTCTGTAAAGGTAAACGAAGTGAAAGAAAGAAAACTTGAAAGTCATAATCAGCAATCAAATCACTGTCGTGAAGAAACTTCAATTGGTGAAATTTCTATTAAAAAAAAATAAAGTCAGAAGAAAAATCGCCGTAAAAGGGAGAATCGTACTCCACAGCAAAAATTCATTCAACTGTTAATAACACAGTGGTCAACATCTCGACGGTGGAACTTATGGAGGCAGAAATAAAAGGGTTTGAGTTACTGCCCCACCCAGGAACATACAACATAATTAAGCTGCAAAAGGACACTGAAGAGTTCAGCCACTGACAAAGACTCTGGGCCCGTTTTGCCCTGCAGCAAAATATTGAATCAGAAGAATATATCAGCCACAACCAACCCATATTCTGAAAGAAAAGTAATTGGACACCACCAAAAAGCTCGATTCCAAATCTAGAAGCCCTATCAACTCAGTTGCAAACAACACTTTAAAACACATCAACCATAATAGCAGACATTCTAACTTGACAAAAGAAGAAAAAGATGCCCAACAATCATTGTAAAACAGAACAGACATCATAATCAAGACTGCAGATAAGGGTTCTGCTGTGGTATTATGAATAAGGAATACTAAATTAGTGAAACAAATAGATAAGTGATGCTAGGTTCTACCAACAACTAGACCACTATCCAACACTAGACTATGCAAAAACCATCACAAATTTTATTGACAAGGCATACCAAATTCAGGGCACAACAGATTACCTCTTAAATAGCAAAGTAAGTGAACCATTACTTCCAGATACAATGCTTGTTGCCTTAGACATCACATCTCTGTATACGAACATACTGCACAACGATGTTATACAAGCATATAGGGAAGCATGGGAAACAAGAACTGTAGACAGTTCGCCTGGATCTTGTCCTAAAACTCAATAACTTTGAATTTAATGAAGAAAACGGCCTCCAAATCAATGGAACTGCAGTGGGTACAAAAATGGCCCCTTTGTAGGCTAATATTTTTATGGGAAGACTGAAGGGTCAACTTTTAGCATCAGTGGAACTTACACCATACCTGTGGGTACACTTCATTCATGATATAGAAATGAAGTGGCAACAAAGAAGAGAAAACCTGGATGATTTCATTTCAAAGGCAAACAACTTCCATCCTTCCATAAAATTCACAGCAGAAGTCTCCAATTCAAACCACATTTTCCTGGACACAACAACAGACTGATAGAAAACAAACTCCATATAGAAATCTACTCAAAACCAACTGATAAACACCATTATCTTCTCCCAACCAACTGTCATCCAAAACACTGCACTGGGAACATCCCATATAGCCAAGCACTGAAGATTCACAGAATCTGCTCCGACGATGAAACATTCCAGGAAAGATCTGAAGAGTTATCTTAACTGCGGCTATGACAAAGACCTGATAGTGGAGGCAACCCAAAGTACTAAACAAATAAACCACAATGATCTACTAAAATATGGAGAGAAGGAAAAGGCTGTTAGGATACCATTTATCCTGTCCTGCCACCCGACAATGCCAAAAAAAAGGTAAAATCGTCCAGAAAAACACTGGCCCATCGTGGAATGCAGTGACACACTCAAGTTAATCCTCCCAAACAAACCAGTTGTAGCCTACTGGGACTTCAAAACCTCAAAGACATCCTAGTCAGTGCAAAGCTAATGCCAGTCACTAACCAAAACCACTCCTGGTAAATCAGGCCTCAGTGGCAATAAAAGGTGCAAAACCTGTCAACATATGATAGGGATCAGCACATAGCACAGCGACTAGTGAAAAACTGAACATACATGGTCCTAAATAGACAGTGCAAAACAGGGAATGTAATTCATTCATCACATGTAACATCTGTAGTCCTCAGTATGTCGGAGAAACTGAAAAGTTGCACAAAAGGTGCAGTCTTCATAGATCTGATCAGATGACAAAGAAGCTGCACAGAAGTCCAGTAAGTTGTAGAATACATTTCTTCCTGTTGCCACACTTTCAGTGATGTAACACTTATTGCAATTGCTCACAACCCCAACTGGAGTTCCTAAACCAGGACAGAAAGGGAATCTTACTGGATATGCTGCCTTAAAAGATTGAAACCAAGTGGTTTAAACCAAGAAGACTAGAAAAGACAGCCATGCACAAATGAAATCATTTTTTTTAGCCAACACATTTTTTTTATTCAAATAATTCTTTCAATTGGCTTATTAGACATCCAATAAGCTAAACTTCCTTCTAAAACAATGAGATATCTGGGATATAATTTGCAGTTACACAAATTTACGTAAAAAGCAGATGGCAGTATGACTCACCAATTTCTAGGTCAATATAAAATATTTTTCAGCATCAGCATCAAGTTAAAGCCAACTTTTTGAAACATAAAAAATGTTAGGCTTTTTATTCCTGTTGAAAATATTCATGTAAAAGTTTGTAACCTCAATGCTATTTTTTGTTGTCTTGTCTCTGTTTTGTATTTGCCTTTTTGAAAGAGGCTCAATTAAAGTCAAAAGTGCTTAGGCTAATTAGAAACTAGTTTTGCACTGTTCCTTGTCAGTTTATTGCATTTATGTTAGTAAATCCCTGACACATGTGATCCCTTGCTGGATCCAGCACACTTGAAAGGACTGTTATTTGCCATATATATATATATTCTTAATTAGATCACCATGACAAAGGAGGTAGATGCTGTAAATCTATTAAAGTGATACAATCCAAGTGAAATTGTTCTTGTTTCTCTTTATTGATTATAATGCAAAACAAAACACTAATCATATTGTCTCTATGATATATTAGTCCTTAATGATGATCATTCTTTTTATTTGTTGTTGGAAATTGTCATCTGCTTGATACTAGCATTTATTTTTTAATCTATATCATAAGATCCATGTATCTGTGTGATTTGAATGTTCTTTTATTCTACAGTGTTGTATTGTTTGATAAATTATGTAAAAAGTAAACATTGGAACAATTACTGGACTTGTATAGTATATGTTTTATATTTCAGATAAACTTTTAATTTATAGGTCTCCACACATACAAGATAGTATCATGCAGAGTTATAATGAATATATAGAACAACTGTATCAAATGAAAATATTGTTCACGTGCAAAGTGATTCAGATTGAAAGCCAGTCTTTGATATGCCAAACGACAAACTTGTTTTCATGTAACATATGGTAAAAATTTACATGAGGAAGCTGTGATGCCAATTTGGACTTGCTCTGCAGCATTGAAAATAGTTGAATTAAAAAGTCATATTTAATCTATCTCATGATTGTATTTGTGCTCTTGTGTGAGTGCCAAATGAACCAACATCTTACTTAGGTTTCACATTCATTACAGATCTTTATTCCCAATGCTTTTTTAAAAATTTCTCCTTCTGTTATAAAATATTTAAAAAATATAATGTATGACATTGATATGGACTGGTGGCTTTGTGTTTACAGAGCAGAAAGAGGTTGGAAATAAGGAAAGTGATGGTGAATTCCTGATGACCCAGTCCAGCTGTAGTATAATGGAATGATGACTACTTCACCAGCAGGCCTAAAATGGACATTATGGGAAAACTAGTGTGCACTACAGTATTTCATATCCTCTGTATCTTGGCTTTAGTATTTTTTAATGAACCCAGCAATGACAAGTAAAACCCCTTCATAATGAACCTCAATGGGCTTGTGAAATTAATTCTTACAAAACAAATAAACTGACTTCCCCAATGAAATAAGTACATATATACACTGATAAAATTTGACTCTGGTATGTGAGCACTTTTTTTAACATACAAAATTATCTTGTTGAAGTTTGCTTTAAGTTCACACCATTAAATTCACTGATATAATGGAGTTGGCATATGAATCAACGAGGAAATAGACAATTCTATGGAAAACCTAAGACATTTATACTGTATATACTCCTTCTTGTCTGCTGTTGCATAATGTGCCAGAAGATCAGGGTCTGTGTTCATTGTTACCCAGATTTATAAATTGACAAAGACAAGATATTTTACTCGTATGCATTAGCTTACAATTTAATATAAATTTTACATTTGAAATGTTAGCATTATTTCTTGTAGTTGAAATATTTCAAATACTTCGTGAAACTTTCAAGAACATTTCATAAAATATACTCAGTTGAATTTGTTCACTTTATAAAGCTCTTAATCCAAGCAAATCTCTGTAATCCATGCAATTTTTGAGTTTTGTTCATGTCATAAAGCTACTAATCCTGTCAAAGCATTGGAGATCCACACTGTCTTTGAGTCATACAAGGACTCTAGATGTAGTTGCTGAATGGGACAGAATTTTATATATGTCTATCCAAATTTCATTATAAACAAATACTGACTGGAAGCCCTGACATCTGCTGGTAAATTTGGTGTACATTCATGATTTATTAGTTACAGTAACAGTGTGACTTATTGGTATCATAGAAATTTCAGAGGCAAACTATTGCAAATTATGCCAAGGAGATTTTGGCTCCTCTTTTAATTTACATTTTCAGTAATTTTTAGTAGCTATTGTATCAGATTTTAATCAAAAATATTTGTTTCAATTCTCTTAAAGAATCTTTGAGAGTTTAAGGAATGTTTTGATATGTTTAAGAGAACAGCAGACATTTTCTGTCACATGCTGACATTTTCAGAAACATCTAGAAAAGTCGACATTTCAGGAGATACAAATTTTCAGAATTTTGCAGAAAAGTCCACACATTTGGTCACACTGAGCAAAAGTATTTCTGTCCATAGTGTTGATAAATGAGAGAATTACAGAATGTAGACAGAAAAATTACTTTGCCTTGATTTTTGTTTCAAACTGTCAAAGCACAAGCTATTTGGAATAGCCTTATTAACAAGTGGTAAAAAGATTGGACATTTGATCAAATGCAGTGCAGTTCAAATAATGACCTTGTACATAGTAGGATGTACATATAAAATATCACTTCATTCAGTAAAAAAACCATTTTTGAACTGAGGGAAGTTTTCATGACGAACAACAGAATGAATGGTCTTTGTTGGGTAAGATTTTGTGATTCATTTCTGGGTTTGTTGTTGAGAAGATGGATAATATCTGTACAAATTATACAAATTTATACATACATGTAAAAAGTGCAAAATACTGCAAAATTGACTTTTATTTCTTCCAGAGAAATTCAACAGTTTGTAGAATAGTCTTCCTTCATCAACACTTTTTCCATTAAATGTCAGATGGTGTTTAATTGTATTGACTCAGTCTGATATGAAATGTAAAAGATTATTTATTCATCTACAGTATCAAATTCATGGGTAAAGTATTTTCCATTTTATTTTCATTGAAAATTTTCTTATAAAGAACTGGAAGGCTATTTTCCTCACCCTTAAGTTCTTTTCATTATCTCACTAGATGTCTTTTCTTGCTAGAGATAACCCTTTTAGTGCCAAAACTTGTGTGTAGGATGTTGGTGCTCACTTTGTCATTTGCAGCATCTTTATAGGATACATATTGTTCTGTTTTCAGAAATGTTTGAATATATTGTTATCAAATGGTAATCTATCTCAAAGCTGAATGGAGAAAACATTGATGGTTTGATATGTTTGACAGAAGTTGCTGAATGGGGTCATGATCATTCATGAGGTAATTGGCCATCTTCTGTCAAGGATAAAAAGCCCATCAGCATTTCTTCAGATTTGCACTGCATGCTTCAAAATGAGAAATGGCATAATCACTATATTTAGCCTATTTACAGCATGAAGAATTTGTCAGTAGTATTTTGTCAATTTTGATACTTTTGCAAAATATTTTTCCTAATATACTGCATAGCTTCTAAGTCAAGTCCAATTGCTAACAACTTAGAGCCTGGTCTGCCATCATATAATGTGCCTGCAGACCAAGGTCTGTGTTTGTTCTGATGACTACTCCTAACAAACTGCAGAGACTCGGAACTGTTGATGCATTATGTAATGGCAGATGTGGGTCTATGAAGTTTGCTGTTGCATCCAACTTATGTGCCAGCATATACAGTACTTCTCTAGTAAAGAAAAGTAAACATTTTGTGAATTACCATTACTGTATAAATTCAATTAAATTTTAATTAGCATTTTTTTCCTTGAGAATTGTGCAATTTTTAAGAGCATTAACAATAATTAAATTACTTTTTGAGTTTATTTTCAAAATAATTAGTAGACTTGCAATATTTATAAAAGATAACTATAAGAATGTCATACCTTGTTAAAGGTTGATTATACATGAATATTATCACATCCACCATAGCTCATATAGATGACACTGAAGACTTTTCCATGTCGATATTCAACATAATGACTTTAATAGGTCAATTAAAGGTGAAAAATGTTATGAAAGCTCTGTTCCTAATTTATTCATAAGCTTTTTGAAATTTTTTTATTATTATACTAATATGTATTCATTTACAAACACACAATAGAGACCATATAATTTATTATAATAGCAACCAAATGTCTAATAAATGTACATAATAAGATATTGTGTCATGATTGATAGAGACTGAGGTCTTTATTTATGTGTTTCTTGATTGAATAGTATGCAGTTGTTATTAATGTATACAGTAGGTGCTGCTATAATGAAAACACGTAAAAAAAAAATTTTTATTTAGAATAAATAAATACAGTTTTAAATGTATTTTCACTTTCTTTTTATGTATACAGTGTCTTAGGTGTTTTATTTATTGCAGAATCTACAGCTAAAATTGTTCATCAAAATTGTTATCTCTAATTTTACAAGTGCACTCAGTCCTGCTTCATCCCATTTATATTATTATCAATATAAGCTGTTAAGAACAATACAACTTTTGGTTCACAGATATGAAGTAAATTCACATTTGTTAAAGTGTTCACACATGTAATTTTATTCAAGGAATAGCATTTCATATTGAGACTTTACAATACAGAACATTCTGGTCCATAAGGTAAATTTACATCTCAAGTTTCAGAACTATGCTAACAGCAAAATCAGAGAGCTCAGTAGTATATGAAAATAGGTCATTGTGGCATGTTGATTGTTATGAGTAGTAAACCTCAATAGTAACCAAAGGCTATAACATATCAGCTGCTAGAATCCCTCAGTAATATTTGGCTTTTTTGGTTGATGTTCACTAGACAAGTCAATTCAAGCCCAGTATATGAATCAATAATGTAACAAAAAATATGCAGTTTCTGAGATTTTTTTCTTGAAGTTTTAGCAATAATATGAAGTCCTTTCTACTATTTATTTTACCCAGTCCAATGTACAAGAGATTGTATATGCAGTAAATCCTGATGAATATGTATCTGTATAACATTTTTATATTTATAACAACGAAATGTCAGTCATAATAAAGCTCCAAAGGCAAGAAGTTCATCCATTAGGTGTGCTTCATATCTTTTTGCAAGCATGTTATCTGTATGTTCATTAGAGAAAAGTATCTTTCTTTTACATTCAGAGTTACCTCCCTTGAAAAACATATTTTTTTTTTTTTTTGTGTGGGTTTATAGTCCTTTTTCAGCATGTGATAGGCTTATATAAGGTAACCAGTACAACAGGTGGAAGAAGAGCCTGGGAAAAACCTATTAAGAACCACTGACCCATGGGAAGTTACTGGCAAGAATCCTCACATACCCAGTTTGGCAGAGCCCAAGATTTGAATCAATCCAGACAGGGGTGAGATGTCATTGATCTGTGAAGGCAAGTGCTTTTGATCACTCAGCCACCAGGGCCCCTGGAAAACATGTAATCATCCTCCTGAACAAGATTTCATAACATTAATATTGATGGAAATGAAACATTATCTGTACATTTCAAATGTTAATCAGAAAAACACAATGCATCTGGTGCATATATTCACTTATAAGTATTACTATAATCATATATAAACGCAAAGACTTTGAAAAGTAATAAATGTTTCACAGAGACTTTTTTTTTTTGTTGCTTTAAGTATTATATGGCAGGATGCAGGGCCAGCAACCTACATCACAACTGGGTAGTACACATACCAGTACACATTTGTACTTCCTCCAATTAAATTTGTTGTCATTTTTTTAAACTATAGCCATGGCTTGGTTGAGACTGTAACCAAAGTACCTAGTAAGTACCAGGGGATATGTGAGCGTTTAAAGCATTATTACTGATGCCCTCGTTTTCACAAATATTTCTCTGATTTCTTGACTAATAGTACAGTTGCAAACTATCGGGGAATGTTTGTGACAACAAGGATGCCTATAATTAAGACTTAAATACTTACAAACTGCTGGGTACTCTGTGCATAGTCTGTAATGAAACTTATCAGGCAATGTTAGAAAGTGCCAAAACTTGCATCTGTTTAAAATGGATACATGTGCATCGCCTTGTATGATATCGGTTGCTGGCTCTGGGGTGACATATAAAAAAAATGACCCAAATATAAATTTCAAGGGAGATAATTTTGAAGGTTTTTGACATATGCAAACTATCTGTATAATTATATAGTATTCTCATTCCAATCTATGCTCTACCTGGTGTTAATTATTCTGCCAGGATCAAAGCATACTATATAGAATTGATTTTCAAATACTTAGCTGTTGCTGTAGCTACACTGAAAGATTGCTCCTGGTATGTAATTTCTGTGTGATTGTTGAGCTTCAGCATTTGTTACTTTCCTCAACTACTTCAGTGATTGTCAATGACATCACTAGGCAGAAACCCAGAATCTGAAGATTCTGTGTATTTTCAACATTCCTTTTTAAAATAAATCCTGTGTTTTACTTGTATACAGGAAATGTCAATATAGTTAGGAGACCAGCTAATCACTAATTGATTTATTTTGCTTTTGGATCTGAAATTCCAGAAGTACTGACTGTATTTTGTAAAAAGCAAATTTTCTTTTCATTGCAACATTTTTATTCCCAAAATAGATTCAGAATGTTTTTTAATCTTTTGAATACTTGATTCATTGCTTAACTTTACAATTACTATTTCTTGGCCTTTTCTAAACCAATGCTAGATGAAAGAGAAAGACATTAAGCTGCATTTCTTCATGTAGTTTTGTGTGATACTGAAAATAATTTACTGCCTCTTCTTATGAAATATACCTTTTTGATAATATTCTTCAATGATAGATTTTGAAAGTAGCAGTGCAGGTTCCTTTGATATTAATCTTAGACGATTTCAGGCAGTCTTCCAAGGGTAGACCATGGCAGTTGTGCAAGTAAAGCAGGTAAGATTTTGAAATACTGCACCAAGTGAATATCATGGGAAGTAAACCAGAGTTAGCAATAAGAGAACTCAAAATTTTTTAATTTCACAAAATGTAAATGATCTACCCAAAAAATGTTACCTATAAAGGAAGCAACAAAATTCATGACTTTCTTGGAAACTTTTATTTTGAAAATCTATCATATACAAAGTACCTAGTACCCATTGACTAAAATTAATGGACCACAGATGACAATCTAGTGGATTTTGAAGGTAATTTGGCCCTAAATGGTGCAAAGGAACTGTGCAGAATATGTCTATTATTCCAGCTAAATATAAAAAAATTTAATGTAAATGGAGTCTTCAAAATTCTGCTGCAGATAAATTCAGTTAAAGTGAAATTTAAAGGTGGTTCAGTTGCAAGGTTCACCAAAAGTTTACAAATACTGTTATCCAGATCATCAAAATGACCATGGTACATTGTTAATTAATTACATCACATTGTCGAAGTGTTTCAGCTGTCCACAAAGACAGTATACAGATTGCCAAAATTACCAAATTATATTGTCCTTTTGAGAACCACTAAAGGATGAGACCATGATTGTTTCTGAAAACAATTCAACTATATTGTAGAATGAAGTGTACTTTACATAGTGTGCTGTAAAAAGCTGTTGAAACCTTAGATGCAATGCTAGATGGGTTATGTAAAGAAATTGAACAGATCTACACCAGTAAGGCTTGCTGATAATACAGTCATTGATTGCTGGAAAAGAAAGTTTAACAAGTTCTCTACCAAATAATATCTTTGGGGCTTTAGATTTTGGACGGAATTTATGTAGTGAAAAATATTTTCTCACAAATAGTCATGACTTTCCCAGAATGTTACTAGCAGATGATGTTAGACTGAATTTGCCTATATTGTGGACAAAGTGGCAGCTTATCATATATAATTATTTAATCTGTTCTCTTCTAAGCCAAGCATGGATATATGGATATATATATATATATATATATATATATATATATATATATATATATACACACACACACATACACACACACAATTAAAGATAGCATCTTTTCTGCTCTCTTACCTTTCATGTACCATATATACTTGCTTATAAGTTGGGTCCAACTGCTATCTATATAGATTCAAATCTGCCTGTACATTACGTGACAGCAGATCAGAGTGTATGCTGTTTGTTTTTGGACCTGACTTGTAAATGAATATTGATGGTTCATTTCAGTATTGTATTTCCTATTAATGGGTAGGCATAACGCCTTGATGATACACATTTCCAGAAAGTTATTAAAATTGTATTCCTTTATGAGGCAGTTACTTTTATTTAGTTTTTTATTTGCAACTGTTCAACCAATGAGACTAGACTATTGGATGATGTGATCAATTTGTTTCTTCTGAAAACTGTCCATATTGCAGACATAACAGAAAGTATTTCTCTATGTTGATGGTTATATAAAAGTAGACTTTATGTTCATGCTTAATAACTTAATAAAATATTAATCAGCATGATGTTCATTGTTTTATATTTTAGTTTGTGAGTTAAAGCTTTGTTTAATATTTTTAATATGGAATGTCTGCATCAATAAAAACAACTGTCTGAACATTGAAAACACCTAAACATATTCACAGGTCTTGAAATTATTTTGGTGTCCAGCAAATGGTCACTCAGCATTCTTAAATGAAGACTATATGTGTCTGCTGAAATAACTCCTAATACTTCCTATATTGTTTATGAAAATAAAATGCTGAAATTATTGATCAACCTTGCTATTTACACCCTTAAATGCATGTAATAGCTCTGGTGGCCTAAGCGGTTAGAGCATCAGCCTCAGATGCGGGAGGTCTTGGGTTCGAACCCCAGCCAAGTCATAAGAAAGACTTATAAAAATGGTACTGCCCATTGCCTCGTTTGGTGCTCAGCATTAAGAGGTTAGTGTTAGGACTGGTCAGCATGGTGTTTGGATAACATGACTGGGTGGGACATGATGTCACATGTCTGCTAGACATAACTATAAACTGCCATACTGCAAACATCATAGCGATATGACTGAAAAATTGTTTAAAGCTACATTATTAATCCAAATCACACTCACACACACATGCATGTGATAGCTGTATTATACATTTAACAGCATTATCATACTGCATCTGTTTTGTCCTTAAATGTATTTCAACTAAGATATGCACAATTTTGCACTTAAATTCTTGAATTCGGAATATATAATTAAATCATGTTGCATGTCTCATATTTGAGACAAATATAAGTTTGCCAGGTGACCGAACATCTGAAAAGAATGTAAGTTTTAATATACCATTTTATTTACTTTCATTATCTTAGAAAAATTACAATATTAGAAATAAAATGTTATTCATATCAAACTAGAAATACTACCAAATTGTTTGAACAGGGACAATAAAACCAACCTTTTGTTGGGGTATTTTTTGGAGGGTAATGGCACTTTGAACACGTTATTAGCTATATATGCAGAGCTAAGTGCCTACCCCAAGGACACACACAAGCAGCTGACCTGGGCTTGCCTGGGTGGGAATCAAAACATCAGCCCTTAGATTTTCAGTGTGGCATTCTATCAACTGAGCTAATGATGAGGTCCAAGTCTTCAAATAACCAATTTGTGAACTCCTAGAAGAAGCACCTTGAAAAAATAAATTTCACTTACATGTACCTTTTATTAATGCTAATAACATTAATTATTAGTAGTATAAGAAAACGGGGATTCTGGACTCCTTGATCACTACATGATAAAAAGTGCTTGAGGGAGACCACATGGATTTATACTACTGTATTGTGGGGGTTCTGGATCAAGAGTGGTCACTCCAACATAGAAAAATGGGTGTTTTTGGACCACTCAAGGGTACGAAATGGGGGTTCTGGACCACTTTATCACTACGTGATAAAAAGTGCATGAGAGAGGCCCCATGGGTCTATACTACGGTATTGTGGGGGTTTTGGACCACTTTTTTTAAGTTCACTTTTGTTGTAGCTGCTGGGGGTTCTGGACCACTTCGGGTTACCTCATGATGCGATGTTATTGGTGTGTGCATAATACATAGCTTTGATGATTAGGTTTGTGAGACTGTGTCTTTGTGTCCATGTGCGAGAATGTGAATGACATCGGAGGAGTAACGTTTATCATCAAAGGGGCATAGTCCTCTTTTGTTAATGAGCATTGTAGATATTTTATGCTGTTGTGATCGGAAAGTTCTCATGGAGTAGTAATGCATGTGTCCATGTAGTGCTTGTGTGTAATGTTGGTTGGTGGCGATGTGTGCGATGACTGGCTTCTTGGCTCCTTTGGCTTTTTTCATGACGATACCATCATCGAGGGTGATGCAGTACATTTGGCTCAAAGTCCGATGAATTCCATGATGGGTATGCCATGATTTTCATCTTTGAACTTTCCTAGCACTTTTTATTGTCATCACAGTGGAATGGGCTGTGTGTGGGATAATCGCTGAGATCAGACAGTTCTCGGTGTTGATACGCGTCCGCGTAGACGTAATCGGTGTGAATTTCATACACGAGAGAGTCAGTGTCGGTCATGAGCAGCGTAGCTTTGTCTCCGTATTTGTTTTTGATGAAGTCATAGTGAAACTCGAGCATGAGCATCTTGGAGAAGTCGAGAACGGCTGCACCAGCATAGATGGGTTTATCCAGCTTGAGATTGGTTTTTCTGAATTTGATTGCGACGAGTTCTTCGTCAAAGATTTTCATGTGCACAAAGATATCATTGGCAACCAGTTTATCTCGTCGTCGTAGGTTATTGACAATTTCGAATTTCTTGCGGTGTCGAATGTTTTCCATGGTTTTTCCGAACACGCTATTGTTCGCGAGTTTGAAGAAGTTTTTGTTGAACGCTGTGGTGGCTCTGATTCGTCGTGTCGTGTTGAAGTCGATGCAGGGTTTCATCCAAAGTGACTGAAGAAACCTTGAAACAATGAACTTTTTCAAGAACCAGTCCGAGCTGCAATGCTGGTTCGAGCAGTCGATGGTATAATTTAATACTTGGTTTTGTTGGCAAGATTGGGTACCAGTTTTTTCGGATGACGGTCATGCGTTTCCATTCTGCCACGAGCTGCTCAAAGCACCATGGGACGCAATCGTCGTCGCGATGCCGACGATACGGTGAAGACAAACTTTCATCGATGGAACAGCATGTTTTATAGCCCATCGCGCGTGGGACATGTTTTTGTTCCACTTGGGTAAAAGAATGGTCTGGATCAGGTGAGGGTCCTTGTACTTTTTCAAGGATCGCTTCTGAGTCTTAAGGTAATATGAAACGTCTGTGCGTATTTTCTGTAGTGGTGTTCGAACTATAGTGTTGCATCGTGCGGCATCAGAACGGTTTATAGTTCTTGACAGTATTCCAACGATACGTGGTCGTGTAGTTTTCGTGGTTGAGGAAAGCATTGTTAGCAACGCTAACAGAAATATCCATGGTTCTTATATTGCGTATACTGAACTCGGCATAACCGACTTAAGTCTTTGATATACACGAAATGGTTTAGGTCATAAGTAAATTGATGTTGCGTTGTGATACTGTAGGGGAGATCAGCATGGGAGAGACGACGAACTGTTTATCGCCAGCTTTCATCGAATCCAAAAACGTTGATGGAGAGTCCACCATTGAATGATTAGTTTAGGGACATCTTTGACCGCGGCCGGAAACGTGATACCGATGGTTTTGATGGTATCAAAATACAGCTTATAGTCGGAGACCCGATCGACATGGTCTTCAGAGGGATGTTTTGCGGAGGGATGTCCCACACGAGAAAGTAGTCGTCGTTGTTTTTAACGTTGATGCACGGTTTGGTGGGCGCGATTTGTTTGGGAAGTAGCACGCGCTTCCTTCCATGCAAAGGTGTAAACTTGGATGCTTGAAATGAGACAGAAATCACTCCGGCGAAGGTCAATGCCGATCCTGACTCTTGATAATCTTCGATGCAACATTGGATAAACTACCATGCGACGTCGACGATGTGACTGAAATCGTCACTGCGATAAACGATCAACGATTTGGATTTCATCCACGCGTCGATGCTCTTTTGTTCCAGCACAAAATGACCACTGAGAGCTACTCCAAGTTTAAAGGCCGTTTATGTGCGTAGTTCTGTATCCACGGTAGGTTTTAGAATGCATTGCAGGAGTTCCTTATCGACTCCTTGCTGAAGCATGTGCTGGTGATCGTAAATAATTCCTTTGTCGGTGCCCCCATACACTTTTTCGGTTTGTCGGGGTGACGGCAATGCAGTGGACAACTTCGCTGTCAACAGCTTTGCTGACGCCTGCGTCATTTTATCACGTTGCCGTTGAATGGCTTGTAGATCGATTTTGTGTAGTCTTTGATCGATGTCGGCTCGTTGCGTTCGACTCATGATCTCATTCTGAAATCAAATGAGTTTTGAGCGAGTGGCAGTTTTTCCAATGAGTGTTCTGTACTTGTCTCTCAATTGCTTCATGTACTGCTGCGTGGTAATGATTTCTCGTCCCGCCAGCGCTTTGTACTCGCTCACGAGCTTACGATGTTCAGCACTTCTCGGAATCGCCTTTAGGGCTTCTCTGACTCGTTCGATCCATTCATAAAGAGAAGCATTCGATCTTGGATAGGACACGTTTACCCAATGCATCGACCGAGTACTACTCATGCGACGACGAGCAATATCCTGTCATAGGATAAAATCTTTCCCTGGACCTGCCACTACTTTGTGCAGAATTGTACATATTTCTTATCTATCCTTGAGCTGATAGGTGCATATATATATATATAT